>CAUYRH010010180.1:0-20484 GCA_963574655.1 Perodicticus potto
CAAAGAAAAATATAGCTCCTGACAGCCTCGTGACTAAACATTTAAGGATTAAGTTTTGTTGTTTTTTTTTGAGACAGAGCCTCAAGCTGTCACCCTGGATAGAGTGCTCTGGCATCACAGCTCACAGCAACCTCCAATTCCTGGGCTCAAGCGAGTCTTCTGCCTCCGCCTCCCAAGTAGCTGGGACTACAGGCGCCCACCACAACGCCTGGCTATTTTTTTGGTTGCAGCCGTCATTGTTGTTTGGTGGGCCTGGGCTGGATTCAAACCCGCCAGCTCAGATGTACGTGGCTGGCGCCTCAGCCTACTGAACCACAGGCGCCAAGCCTAAGGAATAATTAATATGACTCCTTCACAAACTCTTCCTAAACTAAGAGAGACCACTTCCCAACTCATTCTATGAAGCCATTATTACTCTTGTATCATAAGAAAAGATAACTATAAATAAATTTTTAACTGAGAGATAAAAATCCTCAACAAAATGCTACTAAACCAAACCCAGAAACATATAAAAAGGATTGTACATATTGATGAATTGGGTTTTAACCCATGAATGCAAGGTAGTTTAATATCTGACAATCAATATCTGACAATCATTGGTATGGCGTATGGGATACCAATACGCCATACCAATATATCAAAAGCAGGAAAAGCACTGGGCAATATCTAACAATTTTTTACCATAAAAACATTAACAACAAAAACAACGAAAAACTTCAACAAACTAGGTATGTAAAAGAATTTACCAAACTTGACAGGACATCTATGAAAAACCCATGCCAACATCATATTTGCTGGTGAAAGACTGAATGCTTTCCTGTAGAATCAGAAACAAGACAAGGATGAGCACTCCTGCCACTTCTACTCAACATTGACGGAGGTTCTAGCCAAGATACTTAGGTAAGAAAAGGAAGCAAAAGGTATACAGATTAAGGAAAAAAAGTGGAACTATTTTAATTTGTAGGTGACAATACTCTCTATATAGAAAATACCAAAGAATCCACTAAAGAACTGTGAGGATTATTAAATGAGTTCAGCAAGGTTGAAGATTCAAAGGCAATATGCAGAAAAATACAAAATATATACAAAAGTCAATCATAGACAACTGCAATAAAAATATCCTAAAATAAAATCAAGAAAATAATTCTATTTGCAATGGAAATTTTAAACAAGAAATTAATGCTTAGGAATAAATTTAATAAAAGATACACTAAACTACAACTCTGAAAAATGTAAAACATCATTGAGAGAAATTAAGAAGATCTAAATAAACAGAATACTCCATGTTCAGAGATTAGAAGACTTAACATCAGGATGGCAATACTCCCAATATTGATCTAGGCTCAGACTCACCATTATCCCTATCAAAATCCTAGCTGTTTTTTTGTAGGAATTGACAAGTCAATCCTAAAATTTTCTAGGAAAATTCAAGGAGCACAGAATAGCCAAAACGATCTTGAAAAGAAAGAACACAGTAGCAGTCCTTGCACTTCTGATTTCAAAACTTACTACAAAAGCTACAACAATCAAGATAGAGTGGTATTGGCTTAAGGATAAACTATCAGATCAATGGAATAAAATTGAGAGTCCAGAAATAACCTCACTTTTACAGTCAATTGCTTTTCAGTAAGGGCGACAAAAGGATTCAATGGGAAAACAATAGTCTTTCCAATAAATGATGCTTGGACAAATAACTGTCCACATGTAAAAGAACAAAGCTGGATTCCTACGTCATATCATACACAAAAATATACCTCAAAATGGACCAAAAAGTGTTATGGAAATACAGATTTCTTATCTCCCAATGCCATCCAGATTACCATGAGATTTATAAAGAGGCCAGCAGATTCAAGGTCCCTAACTCCAAATCAACTAACCTAGATGAGCAATAAGAAATCCTTCTGGCTGAGACAAAAATGTTGGTCTGGGGCCTTAAAGGTGACACTTCAGTACTACTTACAAATAGGAAAGGGATACAAAAAGACGAGAATTAAGTTAAAATGCCTAAAATGATTAAAAATAATAATATATTTTAAATAACCTAAAAATGTTAAATCTACATGAAGATGCTATTCTTCAGTTTAAATACAAAATATCATGGAATGTTAGATGTTACTTTTAAAAAATTAGAACAAGCTTCAATGTTGTTAAATGTTAAGTTCCTCTGCTATTTAGTTTGGGACATCTAGCAAAAAAGTATTATTGAACTTTATTATTTTTATCAGGAATATAATTCAAGAATGATTCTGATCCTAATTCTCAAATAACTCAGAACATGTCCTCATTTTGAAAATTCACATATAGGCTGGACACAGTGGCTCATGCCTGTAAACCTAGCATTCTGGGAGGCCAAGACAGGTGGATCGCTTGAGTTCAGGAGTTTGAGACCAGCCAAGTAAGAGGGAGACCCCCCATCTCTACTAAAACTAGAAAAACTAGCTGGGCCTTGGGGTGAGTGCCTATAGTCCCAGCTACTTGATAGAGTGAGGCAAGAGGATCTCTCTCTCTCTCTTTTTTTTTTTTGAAAAAAGTCTCACTTGTGGCATCACAGCTCACAGTAACCTCAAACTTCTGGGCTTAAGTGATTCTCTTGCACCACACTCCCAACTAGCTGGGAGTACAGGCACCTTCCACAACACTCAGCTATTTTTTTTTCTGTTTTTAGAGATGAGGTCTCACTCTGGCTCAGGCTGGTCTCGAACTCATGAGCTCAGGCAATCCACCCACCTCAGCCTCCCAGAGCGCTAGGATTATAGGTGTAAGCCATCATGCCTGGCCAGAAGAGGATTATCTTGACCCCAAGATTGCCGGTACTGTGAGCTATGATGATGCCATGGAACTCTACTTAGAGGAACAGAATGAGACTCTGTCTCAAAAAAAAAAAAAAAAATTCAAATATAAATTTAGGTTGGGGGGGCCAAGGTATATTTATGGGATTTTCTATAAACTTGACTCTTCCATTGCCATCTGTCTCTTTCATCATTTTGTAAGAAAGCTGAGTATAAGACTACACAACAGGATAACAGTTTCTATATAGAGTAGAAGCATTCACAGTAGCTCTTATGACCTTGAATCCCCCCAAAATAGCAATTTCTAGTTAAAACCAAAAACTCACCATACCTTGTAGTGCTTCTAATACAGTGGACCTCTCATGGAAAACCATGGCTACAACTTGCAATGTATTGTAACATTTTTTCCTTATTCTGACAGTCTGATTAAAACTTACACAGTGCTAAGGGGTCACACTGAAGAAAAGTACTTTCTTTTTTTTTGAGACAGAGCCTCAAGCTGTCACCCTGGATAGAGTGTCGTAGCATCACAGCTCACAGCAACCTCCAATTCCTGGGCTCAAGCGAGTCTCCTGCCTCTGCCTCCCAAGTAGCTGGGACTACAGGCACCCGCCACATCGCCTGGCCATTTTTTGGTTGCAGCCACCATTGTTGTTTGGCAGGCCCAGGCTGGATTCGAACCTGCCAGCTCAGGTGTACATGGCTGGTGCCTTAGCCCGTTGAGCCACAGGTGCCGAGCCGAAGAAAAGTACTTTCAACAGCTAAAACTCTAGAGCAATTACTTCTAAAACAGAGTAACTGTACTTACATCAATATCCTCTTGGGTAAATTTTTCTGGATCTTCTCCCATCATGTTGGCTAAATGTCTCTTTCCTATGTTGAACTCTTCAATCTGCTTTTTAATAAAATCCTCTGTGTAAGTTTCATGTCTTCTTACAGCTGCAGCCTTTTTCTTTGTTGTTGCAACAGTGGCATTTCTTTGCCTTAATATCTAACGAATAAATGGAAAGAAAAGAAAATATTTTAAATTAAATGTGGATCCTGCATGCCATTGTCTCTAAATAAAATAGGATACAAGCAGTCTCCAGGTTACAAATGAAACAGGTTCCATAGGTTTGCTCTTAAGTTGAATTTGTATGTAAGATGAAACAGGTAAATTTACCTATTGCCTGTAATAGATTCCATTTGTAAGTGTGAGTCACACATTAGTTGTATGTTTGTAACTAGGGGACTTACTGTAATAGCCTCCGTTTGTAAGTATAAGTTAGACATAAGACGGATGGATATCTCTATCTCAGGGTTTGCCTATATTCAAGTAGTAGTCTTCTTTATTACGGTTTGTGGTTGACACGAGTCCAGAAACAAAGTAAAAGGCCAGTTCAAAGAGTTAAGAATTTCTCCCCTACTAAAAAACTTCGTTACAAAGTAGTTTAAACCACTAGCATTTCAACACATTAAAACCAAAAATACCTGTAAGGGGTTTAGTACCACCTTATCTATTTTAAACATCCAAATTTAATAATGATTGTGATATTTGACATACATGGAATAGAGTAAAATGCCACTTCCTTAAAAAGAAACAAATGTGGGTGGAACCTGTGGCTCAGTGAGTAGAGCGCTAGCCCTATATACCGAAGGTGGTGGGTTCAAACCCAGCCTCAGTGGAACTGCAAACAGAAAAATAGCCAGATGGGTTGTGGCGGGTGCCTGTAGTCCCAGCTACTCGGGAGGCTGAGGCAAGAGAATCGCTTAAGCCCAGGAGTTGGAGGTTGCTGTGAGCTGTGTGACGCCACGGCACTCTACCGAGGGCGGTAAAGTGATAAAGCGATAAAGAGCTGGAGGTTGCTGTGAGCTGTGATGCTACAAAAAAAAAAAAAAAAAAGAAACAGAAACAAATGCACCTGCAACCAGAAACCAGCAAGCAGAAGACCAGGGAGCCAACGGGCATACACTTGGGTATGCATCTTGTTTAAGGGTAAAAATACAGCCTATCTCTAATGTAGTAAAGGAGTAAGTTTAGCTCATCTTAAGACTTTATTCCATGGTCTTACACATACTGACAAAATTTAAAAAAGGTTTCACTAAACACTAAGAGGGCTTCTTATCATTAATTTCATTCAACACACTAAGTGTAAAAATAAGGGCTTTTATATCTTTTTAAAGCATCAGTAATTACATCACATTGCTACTGCTGGTCCTTTTATGCTGGGGCATTAGGAATTTCCCTCCAAGGCAATAATATTTCACCTTCAATAAAAGGTGCTGAAGAACCAGAAAAATGTTTTCAAATGACATTTAGCTGTATTCAGTAGCTAAATGTAACTAGAACAGCTCCTTCTGGTCCTGGCTTTTTTTAAGATTTTATATCTGTGGTTCTAGACCTTCATCCCTGCCCTAACAATTCTAGATACTCTTCAAGCAATATTCAGATTTCAAAACTGCAATCCTAGTCAGCCACTTATTTCTCTTTTCATAAACATAAAAATCTCTCTTACACACACTTCATCCACCAGCACCTCTGAGAATCCTAAAATTCAGAAGACTTTATAGAAATTTGTCACTATCATTACAACAGAAAATACAAGAAATATAGGACAAATATTACACTACCCAATTAATGGTAAAGATTATGTTTTTAAACTCGTCCAAATTAAAATAGTGAAAAAATAGTTTCTTCCTACTATTTAATGGGTAAGAGAGAAAAATTTATAATTCTTTGAAACTTTACAGTTTATTTTCCTCGGAAGGGCAAAGAAGAGTTTCTCCTTTTAAATTATTAATCGACAATTATATTTTCGGGCAGTGTCTGTGGCTCAGCGGGTAGGGCTGGCTCTGGCCCCATATACCGAGGGTGGTGGGTTCAAACCCAGCCCTGGCCAAACTGCAACAAAAAAAACAGCTGGGTGTTGTGGCAGGTGCCTGTAGTCTAGTCCCAGCTACTTGGGAGGCTGAGGCAAGAGAATCACCTAAGCTTAAGAGCTGGAGGTTGCTGTGAGCTGTGATCCTCAGCACTCTACTGAGGGCAACAAAGACTCTGTCTCTAAAAACAAAACAATTATATTTTCTTACAGTGCTTTGCCAAAAAGTGTTGTTGTCAATGAGTAAAAGATTGAGCACAGCTTGCTTATGTGTAGTTGATTCTTTTCTGGACACAGCCTGTTTTCACTTCCCTGCTCCCTCTGCTCACAGCCAAGCACTGCCAACAACTCCCCACCCTAGAAGTTTTATCCTCTTATGTTTTTTACTGTTTTCCAGGGGTTTTAAATTCTTTAAGAGACAGGGTGTTGCCCTGTCACATGGGCAGGGAGATTATCATAGCTCACTGTAGAACTAAAGGGGTACACCACCATGCTTCACTATTATTTTAGAAGTATTTTGTGGAGATGGCACTAGCCATGTTGTCCAGACTGGTCTGAAACTCCTGGCCCCAAGTGATCCTCCCAAAGTGCTGGGACTATAGGTATCTGCTGCTGCACCCAACCTAAATTGTCTTTTTTGAGCAATGGAGAACACTGCTGCTCATATTCAAAATGAAGAGAAAATGCCTTTCTGCCCCAAGAATCACGGCAAAGGCATGAATTTGGGGCCAAAAAGTCATAGAGTAGAGGGCATCCTCCCCAATGTTACATCTCTAAAAGGATGAGTACATTGCTGGGTTTGTAAAATAACAAAACGTTTTTGTCCACAGCCAAAAGAATCATAATTCAGGTGAGCTCACAATTCAAACAAAATCTTAAAGATATTCTTTTAAGTTAACTACCACAATGCTTTTCATCAATCACCACCCACCACCCACAGCCCTCTGGAGGAAAAATGAACCTCCTAGTGAGTATGGCTCCATTTCCTGAAGGAAGGAATTCTGAGGAAGAACAATAGCAGGGGAGTGGGGAGTTCAGTTTGGGGAATGCTGAGTTTGAAATGTTTGGTGGACATCCAGGAAGCAGATGGCTCTCAGGAGTGTACACAGGTGAACGTGAGAGACAGGTCTGTTAATAACCCACATGACACCACTAGCATACATAGCCAGGGAAATGCAAGCATCAGTGTTAGTAGGAGAAATGCCTCTTCTATTAATACTGTGGAAACACAGTTAACAGGTGAGGGACAGTAGAGGCAGAAAGGTAAGGTTACTTATGTTTTGTCTCTGAAATAGAAGATGAGATAGTCTACCAAGGGCAAGGTTTCACAGACTGAATACTTCACATTCAAAATGCCAGGATACAGTGGTTATAAAGTATAAACAGAAAAACTAAGAGAAAATATGTGTGAAAAATTTTAAAATATCCTTTCATACTGGATGTGAGCCAGGGGAATCTGCATTCATATAATATCTGTAATGTTTTCCTTGTCAATTATCTCCTCTTTTCCTGTAGATTTCCTTTGCATGTTTCAATGGTATTTTCAATGCACTATTTACTTCCAGAGTAACATCTTAGGGCAGATTGTCCCCTTCAGCATTACAAAGTTTTTGGTTCCCATGTAATACTTATATCTTGAATTCAGTTCTGCTGGATCATAGTATGGCAATCCTTTCCATTTCCCTGGAATATTATTGTCCATCTTTTTTCATTTAAATTTTAGGCTATTTTAGTTTTTTTTTCCTTTTTTGCTCAATCTGAGTTTTTAATAGATGAGAACATCCCATTTAAACAGACTTTAAGAGTTATTATGTCTTGTAAGTCATCTTGTCTTTATTTTTATCTTTCCTTCCTATCTTCCTTCTTTTGCTTTATGGAAAAGATTTGTTTCATTTTTTAAAACTTTGTCCTTAAATGTGGCAATTTAGATAGTATTCAGCCCACTCTTATTTTGCTAGTAACTGTATGTCTCTGAACAAAATGTTTAAATGCATTTCTCCTATGAACTTCAGAAATAAAACAATACCCACTGAATTCTCAAGTCTTACTCTGCTCTCTTCTCCAGTCACGGCAATTACTGTTCTTCTTCTATCCACAGTACACATCAGCTTCTCGTCATTGTATTTCTCATCCCGTTTCTGCAGTCTAAATGATTTTTAAATCTTTACTCCATGGTTTTTTTCCTCTTTCTGTAGTGTCCATTCTGCTTTACTGCAGATACTCAAAATTTTTTGCTTTTTATATCGTTGGTCTATCTTAAAAATTCTTAACCTTGGCCAGGCACAGTGGCTCATGCCTATAATCCTAGCACTCTGGGAAGCTGAGGGGGGTAGATCTAAGCTCAGGAGTTCAAGACCAGCCTGAACAAGAGAGAGACCCCATCTCTACTAAAAATAGAGAAACTAGCCAGGAGTCACAGTGGGGCGCCTGTAGTCCCAGCTACTGGAGAGATGAGGCAAGAGAAGGGCTTGAGTCCAAGAGTTTGAGGTTGTTATGAGCTATGATGACACGGCACTCAACCCCAGGATGACTAAGGAGGACTCTGGCCTCAAAAAAAAAAAAAAAAAAAAAAAATTCTTACCTCCACAGTTTCTTTTAATCCTATCATTTCACCTTATCTTGTCTCAAAGATAACCCTTCACCAAACTATTTTTTAAAAAATCCCTGACAGTGTGAAGTAGTTGTGGTAAAAATAATTCTTCCGTTTTGTTCAGTAAATATCCCTTTGCATTTTTGAAATCTATTTCTTCCACATTGTTCTTTTTCTTTGGTTCCTACATTTTAGCATCTTCTCAAGCAAAAAAGATTAGTGGTTTGAAGACTCATTTCTTCATCTGATTTAAAATTCTGTATCGGTCTCTATCTTCTAGATTTTGTGATGTGAGATGGCAGCTTTCCTTGTTTTAACATAATTGAGGTTTAAACATATTTATAAACATTTTTATTGTTCATTTAGAAAAAAATGTACTTAATTTGCTATTTTTCATAAAATCGCTTTAGTATCTTTTTCAAAGACATTCATTCTATACATTGAGTAAGAATATGACATTCTGGAAATTCATAATATTTGTTAAATTCTCAAAGTTGTTACGGCATCATTACCAGGCTAATGAATATATTTATTAAATGTTCAGAATCATTTCAGCAATAAATTCATACAAAAATGTTTACATTCAAAGGACTCCATCATTAACTGGTACAATTCATTAAGTAAGGTGCAGGAAACAGCTGAGAAAACCGAATCTTCAGCTAAAAACACTAAGAATTCCTGGAGAGAATCTACTTTGCCCACTGTTAATAATTTGCAACGAGTTTCTATAGGTTCCATTTCCAACTGAAAAGGTATGAGGAGAGAATTTTCCTCAGACTTTGTGTTTATGGAATAGTATAGATATAACTTGATAGATTTGTTTCCTTTTAAAGATAGTCAATGGGTCAGACAACTATAATTTCAATCAAGCAAGCTGTCAAAGAAGCAGACACATTCTGAGAGAGCCATGATGTACCAAATTTGGCCCAATGCCGATGTTACACTACCTTGAGGGTATTACAGCAGTGTGAGTTTCCTCTTAGATTAATTAGATAAAAATAGAACGAAGATGGAACATGATGCTAATCTGACTAGAAAAGAAAAAAAATACTTTGAGGAATAAAAAAAGTTAAAGACTAAAGTCAGATTAGAGAACATGTGAATAGAAACAATATAAGGACTCCCAAGAGAAGGTTTATGGTATAACCTTTTTGAATAGTTACATTGCTATCCATCTCTGGATGGAAACAAAAGAAACTGATTTTGTTTTACCTGAGCAAAAGGGACAATTCTGAGAAGGCTATTAAGTGCTCACAGAACTATACTTGAAAGCAGGTAGAGCCATAGGAATCTCTGGCAGCTAAAAAATAGGAATTCCAATGATCCATAACAAGTTCAATCAGAATGTGGCCATTAAGATAAAATGGTATTCCAATAGTCTTGTCTCTATGCTCAGGATTTCAGGGAAAGAAACCTCTGAAAGGGATACCTTGGGTCAGGTGCCCCAGATTATTCTAGATTATAACTCTTCTGGGAAAGACCTAATTCCTGAGCAAACTGGGGTGCTGCTCATGAAGAGGAAATAGATGCTAGGTTAAATAAACAAGAAAATCCACCATATTATTTCAGCAAAATTCACCATTTATATTCATTCCATAATTTATTATAAATAAAGAGACTTAACATACTTACCAACCAAATGAAATGTAAGGACTTTGCTTGAATGTCAATTAAAATAAATCAACTATAAAAACTTAACCAGGACAGGCTGGGCGTGGTGACTAATGCCTGTAATCCTAGCACTCTGGGAGATTGAGGCAGGTGGATTGCCTGAACTCAGGAGTTCAACATCAGTCTAAGCAAGAAAGAGACCCCGTCTCTACTAAAAACAGAAAAACTAGCCGGGCATTGTCTCAGGTAGAGGTAGTCCCTTCTGCTCAGGAGGCCGAGGTAAGAGGATCTCTTGAGCCCAAGAGTTTGAGGTTGCTATGAGCTATGACACCAATAGCACTCTACCCAGGGCACCAAAGTGAGACTCTGTCTCAAAAAATAACAACCTCTTCCCCCCAAAACAGTTGCAGGGACCATCAGGGAAATTTGGGCATGGAATAGGTAATAGATGATATTAAGAAATTATTTGGCTGGGTGCAGTGGCTCATGCCTGTAATCCCAGGACTCCGGGAGGCCGAGACAGGTAGATTGCTTGAGCTCAGGAGTTCAAGAACAGACTGAGCAAGAGCGAGACCCCATCTCTACTAAAAAAATAGGAGTAGGTACCTGTAGTCCCAGCTACTTGGGAAGCAGAGGCAAGGGGATCACTTGAGCCAAAGAGTTTGAGGTTGTGAGATATGACGCCATGGCACTCTACCCAGGACAAAAGAGCAAGGGAGGGAGGAAGGAAGGAAAGAGCAAGAGTGAGAGAAAGAAATTATTGTTCATTCTATTAGATATGGTGGTGGCATGAAAGCTATTTTTTAAAAATCTTTATCAGTTAGGGATGCATATTCAAGTATCTATAAATAAAATAGAATGTCTGAGATTTATATTAAATGATTTTGGGGGAAGAGAAATGAAACAAGAATGGCAAAACATTCATAACTGTTGAAGGTGGTTGACAGATCCATGGAGTTAATTCTATTATTCCACTTTTGTATAAACTTGATTTCTCATAACAAAATTCTAAAAAGCAAATTATTATACAAGTTCAGTTAACAAATTTGAGTAACTATTATGGACCAGGCTCTATACTAAATTTTATCAGAAATAATTGCAAAGCAGAATTGAGTGAGGTTAAAATGAGAATGTGGCGATAATGAGATAAGGAAACAAAACATGGTAAAGATATAGTTTTAAGTTACTAATCCTAACTGACAAAAAGAATAACATAGCTGGTGTTCACATGTGCGCACACGTCTGCACCCACACTTGCCCATATAAGAACTCTCCACAAGTTTAATTCAAGAAACAAAGTTCATAAGTTATCTATGAACTATTTGCAGATACTATGCTAGGCACCACAGTGGGGATAGTAAAGTTTATGTTATTTTTCTCCACAAGAGTTTTTACAAACCAATTGTAGGGAAAAGACATAAACACGTGAAACACGGAGATAATAACAAAAGAAGTATATGTGTGTCTTGCATGGGTGCAAGCAACTTCTAAGATAGCTCCCTGAGATTCTGCCTGGTGTTCAATCCCTCCCCCGAGGGAAGGCTGGACCTAATGACTTGCTTTTGGTGAGTAGAACACATTGAGAAATTAGGTTACAAAAAGACTGGTTTTCCCTCTTGCTCACCTTCTCTAGATCAACCTGATGCTAGATGTGATGTGATGATCTTCCCTACAGAGATGGCCTTGCTGCAGGAGGTGAGGGAGGAGTCTGGCCAACAGCCAGCAAAGAACTGGACCCTCAGTCCTATAGCCTGTGAAGCTCTAAATCCTGCAAATAGCCAGACTGAGTGAGCTTGAAAGTAGATTTTTCCCCCGTCAGTCCTTGAGATGACTGCACCCCAAAACTTTGCCTAGGAACATGACCTACAAAAACCATGAGACACTGCTCTTATATGCTTATTTATTGCAGCACAATTCACAATCGCAAAGAAGCAGAATCAACTTAAGTGCCCACATGATGAGTAAATGAAGAAAATGTGGTATATGTACACCATGGAGTATTACTCAGCTATAGGAAAGAATGAAATAATGTCTTTTGCAGCAAGTTGGAGAAACCTGAGGCCATTATTTTTAAGTGGTTAACTCAGAAAGTATACTACATACTACTCAGGTGATAGGTACACCAAAAGCCCAGACTTCGCCACTATACAATATATAGAGTGGACATAAAGTTCATGTTCATTAAATCGCACATGAACTTTATGGACACCCTGTATGCATGTAACAGAATTCAACTTGTACCCCTAATTCTATTAAAATTAAAAACAAAACAAAACTGTGAGATAACAAAGGTCTGTTGTTTGGGGATAATTTGCTATACAGCAATAAATAACTAATACAGTCATCATCCTTATTACAACAATGAAGCACAGTATAACTAAGTTTACTTGTTTTTTAAGGAAAACAGGTTAACATGATAGTAGCATCTATTATCAAGCTCTCTTTACACAAGAAATTTTTAAATTGCTACATAAGGAAACACAAATTTTAATGTAGAGATACTTTCCATAATTAAGCCAATGAGGAACACATGAAATTCTATCCTGACAAGGACAGAATTAGATCTCAAAGAGAACTTACCCTATCAAACAGAGATTAGAATATATATCCAAAAATTATTGGAGAGGCAATAAGTAATTTATAGAGCTGTATAAAGCATCTGATAAAAATGCAAGTCAATTTTAAAATTTGTTTTTCAGGGGCGGCACCTGTGGCTCAAAGGCGTAGGGTGCCGGCCCCAAATGCTGGAGGTGACGGGTTCAAACCCAGTCCCGGCCAAGAACTGCAACAACAACAAAAAATTTGTTTTTCAAAGTGGTTTTGCTCATTTACCAACACATTTAATAAGACCCTTTTGTACACCAATGGAATGCTATGATAAATATGGTGTATTATAACCTTCAGGAACCCATGAGAGATAAAGAGACCAGATACTTTCTTTTTAAAGAAAGAAACAGGAATGTGTTTACAGTCAAACCAAAACATGTAGAATTTAGGCTATCAAATGTTAAATGTCACTGAACAGGTTCTGGCTGACATAAAGGCATATTAGCTCAATAAAAACTGAACACTTAAGCACTAAGAAAGTGCTTAGCAAAAAATAAAAATTAGAAAAACATCCTCTTTTGTAGCAATATTTTTCAAAATCGCAACTGGCCTACTTTTTTTTGTAAAAATCATAAATGTTACAGAAAACTAAACTAGTATTCCTATATTAAGTTATATTGATAGAGGATTTAAGAATTCATGGGTAACCTTTGTAGTACACCATGGAAGGGAACTGTCAACTGCTCATAATAATGTCAACACTATTTTTCACTGGTGACAGGTAAAAAAATTCAGTTACCTTAGCATACCAAAACAGATCATACTCTTACCCCTGCCAAACTTTCTAGCCTGTTTTTCACCACTTTCTCGCCCAAACCCTATGCTATAACCAGTTATTTACTGTTGTCTATTACCCACAATTACATCCCTTTATCTTTATGAACCTGTTACATCTTGCAAGAACATAATACCTCTCTTTTTTCATATAACTCCTAACTGCTGCTTAAAACTGCTCTTTACTATTATCTTCTCTGGGAAGCTGCGCGCGGCCATGACTCTAGCCTTTATCACTCTAGTCTGAATTAGGCATTGCGCTTCTCTGTTTTTCTGTATTTACCTGTGTAAATTTCACAGTACACTGATATCCATAAATATACAATCTGAAAAGTCTGGCCATTCACGAGTAAGACTACTCCTTTGGCCCGAACTTGAAACACAGACATGTGCAATTGTATCAAGTTATTAATATGCAACATGCATACTACAAGATCGGTATGCAGGCGAAAGCAAGCTAGTAAGAGTTGCAACTGAAAACCCAAAAACCGCTTCAAAAGACTTCTTTTGCCCTGTTGCATCAGTGTTTCTGCAAAAACCAAGAAAGAATCTCTAGAGAGGCCTCTGAATGCCAAAACCCATCTCCTCACTCCCAACGTCAGAAAGCTACTAAATACCTAAGACCCCAGTGGTCCCCTCCTCAGGGCACAGGAAACATCAAGGGAAGGTGGCGGTGCCGGCTTTACATCCCCGCTCTCCAGAGACCTCTACTTCCAGTTTTCCTGGGCCTTACCTGGGACCCTGTACATGTCTGAAACTCAGCTACCGCGATTTTCCAGAGTCCGTGGTTCCAGGCGAGGCTAACCTTACCCCCAAGAAAAAGCCGGTAGGAAACTGCTCCACCATAAGACACACAAGGAGCCGCCATATTGACTATGGGAAAACCGGCCCGAGGGGGAGAGGGGGCGGGGCCCGGGGACTGCGCAGGCGCTGAAGGCCGCCCGGTCCCAGAGGCTGTCGGGAGCAAGAGCTTTAGGACCAGGGGGCGCGTCCAGCGGCCTGGGAAGGATCGTGGCTGATTGGGTACGTGTCTGGAGCCCGCGGGACCTTGTTAGACTCCACCCCCTGGTGGGAGTCACCCCCCCGCTCCCCCGCGAGCGTGCGGAGTTGTTGGTGTTGAGTGTATTTGTTCTTTTTCTAGTCTTGGGTTCTGTTCTAGTCGCCTCGGTACTCACTCGCACGTGACTCTTTTACCACCCCTTCCTTCCCGTGCCCGCGGCTGCACCTTTGTGGGGCCGTTCCGGAACCGTGGCTGCGCAGCCGGCCGCGTCTCATTCCCTCCCTCCCTCCACTTCGGACATCTGCATTCTCCAACACCAACGCGCACCTTCGGCCGGTCCTCTCTCATGCTCCAAGCCCTGGTTTTCGCCTCCTAACTTTCCACATTTTTTTGGATCCAGGTCAAGAGCCTTCTCTGAGAGCTGCCCACCCGCGCCAGGTTCCCTGGCACTCACGCTTGTGTCCTTCCTTAACTGTATAATGCACAGGCTAAACCGTACACAAACACTGCATTGCTCACGTGTTTGTGGTGATGCCGGTATGAACAAAACTACTGCTTCGCTGGTGTTGTAAAAGTCTAGCACATACAATTATGTATAGTACGTAATACCTGATACTGATAATAAACAACTGTGTCTGGTTCATGTATTTGAGTACTACACTTTTAAAGTTGTTTTAGAACATGCTACTTATAAAAAAAAGTTAACTGTGAAAGAACCTCAGGCAGGTCCTTCAGGAGTTATCTCAAAGGTTATCATAGGAGATGACAGTTCCATGCATGTTATTGCCTCTGTAGACCTTCCAGTGGAACCAGATGTCTGCACGCAGATGTGGAAGTGGAACACAGTGATGATGATAGCGCTGGTAGGCTTAGGCATTGTTGTGTGTTTGCATCTTCATTTTTACAAACAAGTTGAAAAAGTCAAAAAAAAAATAAATTTTAAATATAAAAAAAAGCTTAGTAAAATATAAAGAAAATAGATACAGTTGCACAATGTGTGTTTTAAACTAAGTTATAAGAGTTAAATTAAAAAAAAATTTAAAGTTTCTCAAGTAAAGGTACAGTGTGCTAAAGTTAACTTATTAAAGAAAAAAAGTTTTTTTAATTTAGTGTAGCCTAGTGCACAGTATTTTTAAGCTCAAAGTAATGCCTAGTAGCACCCTAGGTCTTCACATTCTCTGGCTACTCACTCACTGACTCACTTAGAGCAATTTCCAGTCCTTTAAGCTCTAGGCATAGAACCTTACACAGGTGTACCTTTTTAAAATCTCTTCTGTCATACTGTTATAGTACCTTTTCTGTGTTAAGATACATAGATACCACTGTGTTACAATTGCCTATAGTACTCTGTACAATAACGTGCTGAACAGGTTTGTGGCCTAGGAGCAATAGACCATATAGCCTAGGTGTATGCAACTGAGTTTGTGTGGTAAGTACATTGTATGATGTGTACACTTACACACCACTTCTCCACCTTTGGCTAAAATCAAGTGTGTGATGTGCACTATGACAAATGCTGCACTATGACGCACAGTGACAAAATCACACATGGACAGGTTTCTCAGAATATATCCCTATTTAATGCAAATGTAGTACATGTTCCACTCCTAGGGGCAACAGTACTGCCCTAAATTTCTTGGATAGCCTTTGAGTTTGGGAGCAAATATTCTGCTATTGGTTGACACTCCACAACTTTGGAGACAGAATGAAAAATTGGAATGTGCTGATAATCATTGGCTAAAGTGTAGATTTCTTTATTTTTTTTTCTCTTTTATAGGGCACCTATTAAGTGATAGGCATCAGGCATCCTAGGGTGGAGTTGTGTCTAATGTAAGGGTTTGGTTCTAAAGTCAGCTTGTAAGATAAACTTCAGAAGAGTCAAAATGTTGGATTAACATCAAGTGTTGTTGAGATCTGGAATAGCAGAAACTGATAGATGTTACTGACAGAAGTGCAGATTGGTACAACCCTCATGAAATTAAACAACTTATCAATGACTTACTGATCTTAAGATGCATTCATCCACAATCTATCAGTTACATTCCTAGGTATATACCTTGCAGAAAGTCTTGCACAATACACCAGGAAACATTTCTAAGAATGGTCCTAGCAAGATGTTTTTTTGATAACAGCAAAAATAACCTGTCTATTAATAAGAGGACGGATGGATGGTCAAGAGAGTAGCACATGGCAATGGCAATGAATGAGCCTCAGCTACACATGAATATGTATGAGTTTCCCAAGTGGAGCAAAGAATGGGAAGTCACAGATGCCTGCACACATTTGCATCAAGTTCAAAACTGGGCAAAACTAAGTAGGATATTGTTTAAGAGTTTATCCTGTGTAGTTTATCCTATGTTTATCATTCTCTTGTTTTTCTTTAAACCATAGGTTTATCATTTAACATAAACCTATGTTTATCATATGGTTAAACCTGTGGTTTAAAGAAAAGCAAGAGAATGATAAACACAAAATTCAGGATAGTAAATACTCTTGAGAGAAAGGAGAGAAATGCTGAGAACATCCCAGTGTTCTTTGTCTCTAAGCGACTGCTGGATCCATAGGTATGCATTTTGTTATCGTTCTTGAAATGCTACAAATATGTTATATATAGGTACATCTAACAGGAAGGGTTTATTTTCATCTTCCATCTCAGTCTGACTTGCACTGAAAGTTGTGGCTGGAATATAAATTGGCATGATTGTTATTTCTTTTTCCTATGTTGTTCATACCTTCTTTCCATATTCCTGTCTCTTTTATCGCTTTCTCTCTCTCTCTTCCCCCTCCAGTGTGTATACCTTAAATTATGAATGATGTAGGCCCTAGAAAATTGATCCCCCTTCCTCCATGTTTAAGGGATTCTTATAAAGCATACCTGGAACTACAGAACTTAGTGAAACAATATGAAAATCTTTAGCTTGGGAAAAACACAAAGCTTAACGGGTCCCACAGATAATAGATCTTCAGGGAACATTGGATCAAAGATGGCTGAACCCTGAGTAGTTTATCAAAAGTGCATTAACAGGCTGGGTGTGGTGGCTCAAGCCTGGAATCATAGTGCTCTGGGAGGCTGAGATGGGTGGACTTCTTGAGCTTAGGAGTTTAAGACCCCATCTCTACTAAAAAGTAGAAAAACTGAGGCAAGACAGGATTGAGCCCAAGAGCTTGACATTGACTCAGCCACAGCACTCTACTGGGGTGACAGAGTGAGACTCCTGTCTCAAAAAAAATAAAAATAATAATAAAATAAAACTTCTTTAAAAATAAAAAAGTGCATTAACTGTGGATAAAGCAATCAGGGTTTTCATCCAGGCCCTGCCGCAGACTCTCTCTCTGACAATGGTGGTTTCTTTCTTTCTTTCCTTATTTTTTGAAGACAGAGTTTCACTTTGTCACCTTCAGTAGAGTGCTATGGAATCATAGCTCACAGCAACCTCAAACTCTTGGGCTCAAGCGATTCTCTTGCCTCCACCTCTCGAATGGAACTACAGGCGCCCACCACAACGCCTGGCCATTTTTAGAGAGGAGGTCTTGCTCTGGCTTATGCTTCTCTTGAACCTGTGAGCTTAGGCAATCCACTGGCCTCTGCCTCCCAGAGTGCTAGGATTACAGGTGTGAGCCACCATGCCTGGCCTGGTGGTTTGTTTAGCCCATAGAATGCTACATTTATCATCATCATAACCAGAGAGCAGATCAGACCAGAATGAGAGCATCAGTATTACCTGTTGAATTGTGTCCCATAAAAGATGTTACAGTTCTACCCCCTCCCCCACATCTCCTAATGTGACCATAGTCTTATGGAGGTAACCACGTTAAATTGAGGTTATTAGAACAGGCCCTAATCCAATATGACACTCGTCCATATAAAAACAGGAAACTTGGACACAGAGTCAGACTACATGACAGAAAGAAAACAATGTGAGGAGTCAGGCAAAAGGTGGCCATTTGCAAACCTAGGGTTGCCTGAGGCTACTAGAAGCTATAAAAGAGGCCCGGAACAAATCTTCTCCCACAGGCCTCAGAAGAAACCAACCTTGCTGATACCTTGATCTTGTACTTAACTTCCCCTCTACAAATGTGAGACAATATATCCCTGTGGTTTAAACTACCTTGTTTATGGTACTTTGTTACAGCATTCTCAGGAACACATCTAGTGTATGGGATTTAAATGCTCGTGATTATATTAGCTACTTTCTCCTTGAAAAGGTGGAGCCCCTGCCCTTGAGTGTGAGCTGGATCAAATGACCTCTGGAGTACAGTGGAAGGCTTGGTGTATAGCGTTGGATACTTGTCACAGAAGGAGCTGTGGCTTCCTGCTTGCTCTCTTTCTCTCCCAAAGGGTCCACTCCAGGAGGACACGAATGCCATGCACCAAGACGGCCTTATGAGAGGCCCACACAGTGAGGAACTGAGTTTTTTGCTAACTGTCATTTGAACAAGCCAAACTTTTCTAAGACTGCAAGCTCTGTCAACATCCTGACTGCCACCTCATGAGAGACCCTGTGTGAAAACTACTGATTTTGAGCTCTTGGACAACGCAAACTGTGAGATAATGAATATTGTTTTAGTCGTCACCACTATACAACTCATTCATGTAACAAAAAACCACTTGTCCCTCCTAAATTTGTTGAAATAAAAAATAGACACATATATAGGTCTACTAGCAAGTGTGAAGTGACATCTCATTGTAGTATGGATTTATATTTTCCTGTTGACAGCTGATATTGGGCATATTTCATGTGCTTTCTGGCCATTTGTATATTTTCTGTATAGTAATGTATGTTCAAATTGTTTGCTCTTTTAAAATTTTTCTCTTTTTGTTAGTGATTTATGAGTTCTTTATGTATTCTGTATACTAGACTCTTACCAAATGTATACAAAGGGTGCCAATAAATGTATACATATTTTAAGAGATCTTGGTGGAAGTAAAATTGATCATTCCCCAAAAGTGTATAAATTTCAGTAAAATGGCTGTATGTAGCATGTCTCCGTACCCTTGAAAAATGATGGTACCTTCAATTTAACTTTGGAAAGTAGTACATGAATAACATCTCTTAAAATGTATATAATTTTTTTGGCACACTCTGTATATCTGCAGATTTTTTTTTTACCATTCTGTGGATTGCTTGTTAATTTCTTTCCTTCTTTTTTTTGGTATATGTGGCTGGCGCTCTAGCCCCTGAGCTATAGGCATGAGCCTGCTTTTCAATTTCTTAATAGAGTCCTTTCATGCTTAAAGATTCTTAGTTTTGATGAGG
This sequence comes from Perodicticus potto, assembly GCA_963574655.1. NCBI lineage: Eukaryota > Metazoa > Chordata > Mammalia > Primates > Lorisidae > Perodicticus > Perodicticus potto. The sequence continues at coordinate 19,488 of CAUYRH010010180.1, forward strand.
TCCAATTTGTCTATTTTTTCTTTTGTTTCAGTGCTTTAAATGTCATATCTAAGAAATTATTGCCTAATTTAAGTTCACATGGATTTATACATCTGTTTTCGATTAGGATTTTTGTGGTCTTAGTATTTATATTTCATTCATTGATTCGTTTTGGATTAATTTGTGTACTGGGTGTCAAGTAGACATCCAACTTCATTCCTTTGTATGTGGACACCCAGTTATTTCTGAACCCTTATTTCTGCTCTAAAAAAAATTAATATTGCTTTAAGCTGCTAAAGTGTGGGGCAATTTTTTATGCAGCAATAGATAATGGATACACCTAGGAATTTGTTAAAAATGCAAATTCTTGGGTTGCAATCCAAACCTATTGTATCTATCTGGGTATGAGACCCAGCATAAAACCCTTCAAATAATTCAGGATTTTTTTTTTTTTTAGACAGAGTCTTGCTCTGTTGCCCTGGGTTGAGTGCAGTGGTGTTATCATAGCCTACTGCAACCTCAAACTCTTGGGCTCAGGCAGTCCTGCCTCAGCCTCCCAGGTAGCTAATTTTTTCATTATTAATAGAAATGGAGTCTGGCTCTTTGGCTGGTCTTAAACTCCTGAGCTCAAGGGGTCTTTTGCCTCAGTCTCCCAGAGTGCTACGATTGCAGGTGTTACAGGTGTGAGCCACCATACCTGGCCTAGGATTCTTGTTTCGTTTTTTTTAGTTTATAATAAATTATATGGTAGTAGGTCAGAATTCATTACATTTAATTGACTGGCAATGAATTTTTCCATCTTGTTCATATGGAAGATTCCTATACATCTTTTGTTATTGTGATAAAAATATATAACATAAAATTTGCCATTGTAACCATTTTTAAGTCTGCAGTTCAGTGGCTGTAAGTATATTTACATTGTTGTGCAACCATCACTACCAACCATCTCCAGAACTTTTTTATCACCCCAAAATGAAACTCTGCATTCATTAAACACTACCTCCCTATCCCCTTTCTC
>CAUYRH010010182.1:0-17975 GCA_963574655.1 Perodicticus potto
CCCTGCACTTTCTTTTAGTATTTTATAGTATTTTCCCCACTGAATATTTTTAATTGGCTTATCAAAGATCAAATGATGGTGCTCATCATCCTTAATCATCAGAGAAATGCAAATCAAAACCACTTTGAGATATTATCTAACTCTAGTAAGTTTTGCCCACATCACAAAATCCCAAAACCAGAGATGTTGGCGTGGATGTGGAGAAAAGGGAACACTTCTCCACTGCTGGTGGGAGTGCAAGCTAATACATTCCTTTTGGAAAGATGTTTGGAGATCACTTAGGAATCTAAAAATAGACCTGCGGTTCGATCCTGAATTTCCTGTACTAGGTACATATCCAGGAGACCAAAAATCATTTTATAACAAACATATTTGCACCAGAAAGTTTATTACAGCCCAATTCATAATTGTTAAGTCATGGAAGAAGCCCAAGTGCCCATTGACCCACGAATGGATTAATAAATTGTGGTACCTGTATACCATGGAATATTACGCAGCCTTAAAGAAAGATGGAGACTTTACCTCTTTCATGTTTACATGGATGGAGCTGGAACATATTCTTCTTAGCAAAGTATCTCAAGAATGGAAGAAAAGGATCCAATGTATTCAGCCCTACTATAAAACTAATTTATAAACACCCACACTTCCATATGAAAGCTGTAACTCCACTATAGCCCAAGATGAAGGGAAGGGAAGAGGGGAAGGGTATGGGAGGGGGAGAGGTGGAGGGAGGGTAATTGGTGGGACCACACCTATGGTGCATTTTACAAGAGTACATGTTAAATCTACTACGTGTAGAATATAAATGTCTTTACCCAATAACCAAGAAAATGCAGTGAAGGCTATATTAACCAGTTTCATGAAAGTATTTCAAATTGTATATAAAACCAGCACATTGTACCCCATAATTTCATTAATGTATACTGATGTGGTTTACTTAAAAAAAAAAACAAAACAAAACTAAATGTACCACACAAAATTCATGCTATAGTCTTAATCCTGCTAAAAGCTATTTTATAATATGGAATCTGTTTATACTTCACTTTCAAAGAGGCATAATAGTTTTTAATAAGTGAAAGATCATATGGTAACATATAATGGAATATTCTACCATTTTAAGAACAATTTACCATGGGTATAAAGTAAAATAGTAATATATTATTATATTATTTAATTTAGTAATGTATTACTATATTATTTGATGTAGTAATATATTACTATATTATTTAATATTATATTATAGTAATATAAAAGTAGTATATAATTGCCTATTCATTTTATGTATAACTGCTTTAAAATCTTTACTTTATTGTTATGTAAAACATGATAAATTAGCACTTGTTATATGTTATGTATAATAGTTATCTTAATGTCTGGGATTATCTCAGTGAATGATTTCATCACATATTAGTTAGACAATTCAGTAACCAGTAATAGACATAAAATAAATGAGATATAGTCTTTAAAACCACTTCAAACACGGGGTACTTATTATTCCATATTGAATGTTTATGTATGTGACTAATTAATACATTATGGGACTAAAATGCCTACCTTCAGCAAATTTGCTAAAAAATAATTTTTATGTTTTAGCTCAGAATTATAAAAATTTGGCAAATAACACTACCACAACAAAGAAACATTATTGAGTGTTTACTATGTGCCAATCACAGTTATTTCACATAAATGATCTCATCTTTCAAAATTTTATGCAAAGTGGTAAAGACCAAGAATTTAACAAAGCATTGGCTTTATTTATATCCCAGTATGTTCCCAGTATGAATAATTGTAAACTGTATTTTACTGTTGTAAACTGTATACATTTTGGAGGTTTATTTTAGACCTAACTATAAACTATGACTCATTCTATTTATAATTAAATGGATGTGACCAAATGTATTTAGTATAAAATCACATGGCTGAAATAAGAATTGCTGATAATCTTGTGAATTAAAACAATATGAAACATAAAAGATAAAATATATTCTTGCATACTTCATTTGTAACTTAGGTATGCTTTGTCATTTTAAGCACTTGACATACAAAAGGAGAGTTATGTTACTTGCTATTCTATTTAGCTATCTGTCAAACACGTTAATGAAAATTTATCCTTGAAAATATCAAATTACATTAGTGTTTTGTTTAATCTTAGGGGTTATTTCCAGCTCTTAAACTTTAAAAATTTAAACTGTAGTGCCATGAAATTTAATGGAGAGTTTAAAATTTAAAATCATCAATTATGCTTCTGGCAAAACAGCTGAATTTCATCCAGATAAAATTATGTTATAAAATCACATTTATTAAATACAGTAGAACCTCTATAAGGTGACCACCTAAGGGGCTGTACCAAACTGGTCAATGAATGGAGGTAGCCAACACAAAGACCTAGGCCTATTCCACTGTATTGGTTCATGTCCTGTCTGTGAAAATTAGGTCAAGTTAAGGAGGTGGTCAGTGTAGGAAAGTGATCAGCTATGAAGGTTCTATTGTAGTTTCCATGCAATAAAGATAGGGTAGATTCATAAAAGAAGTTACTGAATTTTCATTTTAAAGACTTTTAAGAATGAATGAGGGGAATTCATTTTGTATATGTACCTCCTATTTTAGCACATTCTTGGCATATTCTAGGCAATTAATAAATGATTTTTAAATTCCGCTAATGCACAGACTAGCAACTTGAACTAGTAATGAGGAAAGATTTATACATCTCCCACTTTAAAGAATTAAACCGCCAGTCAATGTGTTAAAAAGCAGACATGAACTACATTTAATCACTTAGAACTTGTTATGGTCACAGATGTTTACATCAAATGATTATAGTTCAAAAAAAATTGGCCTTCTATTTTTACAAAACTATAAATGGTAGAAAAATTACCAATTCATTTTATGTATAATTGCTTTAAAATCTTTACCTTTTGGATTAATAGCTTTTTGAAACATTTTAAAAATACAAAATTACTCATGTGGACTTTATTTTACACACACACCCACAAATGAAATCAAGCTGATAATGAAAAATTGCTAAAGTCAGTGATATATGACCTACATAAGCTTTGTGCTTCATATGGAAATGATAGGATGGCATTAAAGGTTTTGTCTTTTCTCCAGAAATTGGATGATCAAACTTAGTATGTAATCCCTTTTCAAACTGAATTTCTTTCTTTTATGTATATTGCCACATGTATCATTTCTGTCAACTTCTATAATTTACAAATTAAGTAATGAGACAACAGAAAAAAAGAATAATTTTTATATGCATGCAGGGATGAAATTTAATTAAGACAATATTTAATTTATAAACTCTAACTTTATGTCAGAGGTATTTGTCTGTTTTTCACACAAAGTCGATGCTTTGTGCAGTTGTTATAATTGATGGCCCACGAATAGTGTTTTAAGGGTTCACTATGAGCTTGGTTTAGAAATTAATTTGTGAATTTATTGTCCCCTTACCAAAAATTATTAAATTGGTAATAAGTAAATTAGTATTTATTGTTTGATTATAAATATTGTGGCATATCCTAGAAAATTAAATTTGAAATGGATTCCTCCTTATTTAAATAATTATTTTCTTTACTATACCAACTCTTAATATCATTAAAAATAAAAATAAATAAAATATGCAAATCAAATATTTCAATAGCAATTTTAAACAACCTCAATCATTTTGATTTGATGGGTATATATGTGTGTGTATATATTCTATATACCATATATAATATGTGTGTGTATATATCCTATATACCATATATACTATACTACATATTAGACATTTTTATTCATGAAGAAATCATTATATCATCAAATTACATTTTCAGTATTTAATATGGAATTGTCAGCTTTACATTAGATTTTTAATTGTTACCTCATACCACAAAGGACAACACAGGTTCACAAAATCCATTTAATATATAAATAAAAATTATATTTCCTATGTAGTATTATCAAAAATATTCTTCAGGTTTTGTCTATGCTTCATATATGTTAAGGTGAGCTTGGTTTTATAACAAATGTGAACAGTTGCTGTCAAAATCTTAATTAACAAGATAACAGAGAGAAGAACAAAATCTCAAACGTACGTTTTTCATTGGCCATAGGTGGAGGGAGACTATAATTTTAGTTCTTGCGAAGTCATAATAACAAGGTAAAGTAGGTGGGAATTAAATGATGTAAAGTTTGAAGGAATACAAGAACCTAAAGTAAGAGTAATTATAATAATAATTCATTCTGAAGAAAAGGTTGAAGGTTCCTTTCATCAGGAAATATGAATTTGTCTCAAGTCATGTGTTGGGGGATTTCTAGAATCATTCTGGTAGACAAATGTTGATTAGTTATTGCTCTTTTCAATTGATGATTACATTAATGGTGGGCGTTCTATGTGTCTAGGACAAATGATGATTTTTCTAAATTGTTTTCTTCATGTGTGTTTGCATTTATGACAATTGTTTCAATTACCTGTCATCTTTGAAGGCACTTATCGATGCTTTCTTTTCACTGTACTTTCAGTTGAAGACTTTATTTTATATATTATAAACAGATCTCTTGAGCACTAGTTTTCACTCACTAAACTTCACACTCTATTTCATTGTGCCTTTCTCTGTTGACCAACCACAACATGTAATTCTGATTAGGATATTTAAATAAACGTTTTTTAAAAAATACTCATTCTTCAGCAAAAAGGGAGAGTTTGACCTCTTCTGTACCCATCTGGATGCCCTTTATTTCCTTGTCTTGCCTAATTGTATTGGCTAGAACTTCCAGCACTACGTTGAATAGTAATGGTGACAAAGGACAACCTTGTCTGGTTCCAGTTCTAAGAGGAAAAGCTTTTAGTTCTACTCCATTCAGTAAAATATTAGCTGTGGGTTTGTCATAGATAGCCTCTATCAGTTTAAGGAATGTGCCACCTATACCTATGTTCCCCAGTGTTCCAATTAGAAAAGGATGCTGAATTTTATCAAATGCTTTTTCTGCATCTTTTGAGAGGATCATATAGTCCTTGGTTTTTCTTCTGTTGATGCGGTGAACGACGTTGATGGACTTTCAAATATTAAACCAACCCTCATCCTGGGATAAAATCTACTTGATCATGATGTATAACCTTTTTGATGATAAGCTGTAATCTATTGGCCAAGATTTTGTTGAGAATTTTTGCATCAATATTCATTAGTGAAATTAGTCTAAAGTTCTCCTTTTTAGTTGGGTCTTTACCTGGTTTGGGTATTAGGGTGATATTTGCTTCATAGAACATATTGAGGAAGATTCCCTCCTCCTCAATTTTTTGGAATAATTACTTTAGCATAGGAATAAGCTCTTCTTTGAAAGTTTGATAAAATTCTGGTGTGAGGCCATCTGGACCAGGGCTTTTTTTTGTTGGGAGATTTTTTATTGTTTCAGTGCTAGAAATTGGTCTGTTCAGGACATCTGTTTCATCTGGGCTAAGTCTGGGGAGAGGGTGTGGTCCAAATATTGATCCATTTCCTTGACATTGTCAAATTTCTGGGCATAAAGTTTCTGGTAGTATTCAAAGGTAATCCCTTGTATTTCTGTGGCATCAGTCGTTATTTCCCCTTTAGCATTTCTGATTGAAGTTACTAGAGATTTTACCTTTTTATTTCTAGTTAGTCTGTCCAAAGGCTTATCTATTTTATTAATTTTTTCAAAAAACCAACTCCTTGTTTCATTAATTTTCTGAATGATTCTTTTGTTTTCAATTTCATTGATCTCTGATTTAATTTTGGATATTTCTTTTCTTCTGCTGGGTTTAGGCTTAGATTGTTCTTTTTTTTCCAATTCCATCAGAGGGCTTGTGAGTTTGTTGATATGCTCTCTTTCTGTTCTTTGAATGTAGGCTTCTAAAGCAATAAATTTTCCTCTCAGGAATGCTTTTGCTGTATCCCATAGGTTTTGGTAGTTTATGTCTTCATTGTTGTTATACTCAAGGAAGTTAATTATTTCATTTTTTATTTCTTGCTGCACCCAAGTGTCATTCAGCATAAGGTTGTTTAACTTCCATGCCTTTGTGTGAGATTGAGCATTTTTGTTGGAGTTGAGTTCCACTTTTAGTGCCTTCTAAAAGTGCTCTTCTTTTTTTATTGTGTATAAGATTTCTGGAATTGCTTGTCTTACAAAATCATTGTGGTTTATGAGTTTATGATAGTTTAAACTTTGTTATTTCATTTAATTCATTGCTTAATTACTGTTTTCCCATGAATGATTATACTGTGGTTAATATGTTAGCATAGCAGTATTCCCAAATAGTTTTTTGTTTGTTGGGAAGTTGGGCTTTGGGGGGGGGCAGAGTTAATACTTTCTATGAAATATCTTACTTTATAACAGTGAAATTGCTCTCTCTTTTGTCTTGTGATTTTTTTTGAGCTGAAATTTAAGTTTTTGTGTGAGTAGTACTATTATACCTATCTTGAGTGTCTTGCTTGTACTGTATCACATCATACCTTTGTTTAATACTTAATAAACTGTTCACTTGTTAAAAAAAATACTCATTCTTATCTGTATTGGTTTTACATTTCTGCAAAACCAATGACCACAGGTTAGAGAATTCACACAATGCAAGTTAATCAATTTATAATTCGTTAGGTCAGAAGTCTGAGCAGAAGCCATCTGGCTCTTAGTTCAAGTCTCACAGGCTTTAATGCAGGTGTTGGCCAGCACTGTGACTCACTCCTGAGACTCAGAATCCTCTTTCAGTCGGAATTTATTTTCTTGCAGCGGGAAGATTGAAGTCCCCATTTTCTTGCTCACTTTTGACCAGAGATGTGTCTTAGCTTTTAGAAGCTGCCTGTGGTTCCTTGCCATGCCTTCCCTGACGACAGTCCACAACCTGGATTTGTTTCAGCCAGCCGGAGCATATTTCCATGATTTATCTCCCCCTCTAGGAGTCTTGCACAGCCCAGTGTAGTCTCAAGAGTGGCAGTCCCTCCAGCATTTGCTGTACAATGTTTCCTAATCAAAGAAACAGCTATCCTGTTACATCTATAGACTCTACCTGCACTCATGGGGAAGGAGTGGAAATCTGGTAGCCCATATTGAAATTCTGTCTATCACATTGTGTTGAGTCACTCATTTAGGTGACTGTTCAAAATAGGAATGAAGGAAAAAAAAAGAAAGTCAGAAGATACATTTTATAATTAATTAACATAAATATCCAATCTACTTTTACCTAAAAGGAGATATAGTCAGTGTATTCCTCTTTACATTTTTCCTCAAACTTACTTTGGCAAGTTAATTTTTTAGACTGCAAAACAGCACATCTCTATATTCTTTTGTATATGTTAGAAACAATTCAATTATAAACATACAGAGAATGCCAATACTTGGCCATACACGGTGGTTCATGTCTGTAATCCTAGCACTTTGGGAGGTGAGGTAGCTGGATTGCTTGAGCTCAGGAGTTGAGACCTGCTTGAGCAACAGTGACACCACATCTCTAAAAATAACCAGGCATTGTGGCAGACACCTGTAGTCCCAGCCACTGAGGCAAGAGGGTCACTTGAGCCCAAAAGTTTGAATTTGCTGTGAGCTATGATGCCACAGCACTCTACCACAGGTGGCCTAGTGAGACTCTGTCCCCAAAAATAAAAAAAATAAAAAATAAAAATTAAAATAATAAATTCTCAAGTCATGTTTGACTTGTGCAATTACAAGAGATGGGGCAGCACCTGTGGCTGAAAGGAGTAGGGCACCAGCCCCATATGCCGGAGGTGGTGGGTTCAAACCCAGCTCCTGCCAAAAACTGCAAAAAAGACCTAAATAAATAAATATAAGATAACAAATGTAAGTTACAAGTATATATTGATTATTATAATATTAATACATTTTCATTTCTTTTCTTAGAAATGTGTATAGTTTTTTTTTGGTGTCCTCTTATCTGATGCTTCAAATTGCTTTATTTTTTTAAGATGGCCAAATTTTAGCATGAATTCCTCTCTAAAACATAAGATCAAGGGAACTCATAAAGCACCATTCAGAGAGAGTAGCAGCTGGCATGTAAGCAGCATTCAATATATGTTAGTATATTATATTAGCAATATTAAATTATTATACTCAATATATCCTAGTAGAACAGTATAATACATATGTCAACATATAACCTTTCAATCTTCATTTTATCAAAAGGAATACTAGTATCCATTTTATTGTTTTGTCTTTACTAGAAGGGTGTTTGAATAAGAAAATGTTTTGATGCTGAAGAAGGCACGCAGGAGCAGCCTTAGCTGGGGCTTCCCAGGACTCACAGAGCTTCAAATAGGGACATTCATTTTCTGCTTGAACCAAGGGAAGAAATAACACTTTTCACACGTGTACACACACATATGGCGCTCTTCCAGTGACAAAGATCAAAACCTTCACAGAGGCTAAGGGAAGTCACGTGCAGAAGAATTGCGTCTCTGAGGAGAGCAGGGCGGTGCTAGAGATAGCACGGCAGCACAATGAAACAGTCATTCCAAGTGACTGGGAAAGAAGACACAAGGGAAGAATGCCAAGTCTTGTGTAGAAATCAATAGACAAAAACGTACTACTTAAATAAAGGTCTTTAATTAAGTACAGAGGCATAAATTCACAAGAATTCAATAGTTTATCATAAGGCTCCTGCAGCAAAGAACAAATATCTTTGTACAGGCTTTGTGGCTGCAAGAGGTGATACCTAGAACCCCAGGTGATAATTAGCGCCAAACTATAACATAGTATTATTTTTGTCATTTTGATTGAATGTAGTCATAGTGACAAATAGCAGAGATTATTGATACATATCTAAATCTTAGTTTTATAAATGTAAATATTGTTCAGAATGGGGATGCTTCTGTGATTGTATCCTACTTAAAATTTAGCCAGTTGACCTCTCACAGTTTCAGGACATGGTAGTTTTCATGACTGGTTACAAGAGAAGAATACATAGAAGTACTAGTAATGGGCAAAGCACTTTTTAAATATTCAACAATAGAAATAGCCAGAGTATCAAACTTTGGGGGGATTTCTACATAGCAATGGGAGGAAGGACAGGTGATACCCACACTGGTAAGCTGTTGTACGAGAACAACTCTGAGCTGCAAAGCCAGAGCTTTTTAAAATAGTGCGCAACTCTGCCCTTTGCTCTGGAAGAAGACAATATTTCTACAAACGCTGCTGAACAGTCAGTACCTCTGTTTGAAAGATGTGGCAAACGTGAAAGATATGCATAAAATTAGTTGCCGACACATGTACACAGTGTTCGACAGCAAAAGCTTCTGAATTCAATGTCATGTACGTAATTTTCAATCATCTTTAAAATTTCAACTAAAATATTCCTTTCAGCATAATATTGCTTATTGGCCTTTTGGTTAAGATCAAGTATGGGTGTCATTATATGAAGATCTTCCCAATGGGTAGATGCTATCCATATATTTCAAACTTTTAGTAGCTGTTTTTAGCATTATTTTTAAAATTACCCAATAAGCTCTAATATCATCAATATATATTTTGATAATTTTGAAAATGCTATCTGAAAATAATGAGTGCAATTTCACTTCTTCTTTCCCAGGTTTTATGTTCATGGATGATCATTTCTGTCTTGTGGAATATATCTCTTATAGCATGATTTCATAAGAATTTCTCTGTCTACATTTGTTAGGAAGCTCAGACTTTCATTTTGTCTTTTTGCACTGTTGTTTAGTCTTTGTCACTATTGTCTTTTTTTTTTCTTGTTTAATACCAGGGCAATGCTGCAATAAATAATAAGAAAACCTACTCAAGTTTTTCTCACATTCTTATTCTAACACAAAATTTAGATGACTGTAAATAAATATCAAAAATAAAAATATATAATCTATGAGAAACTGTAGAAGAATATTATCAGATCATATAAGAGAGGAAATTTATTAATATCAAAAGCCAGGAGGAAAATATTCATTAAGGAAAAAATTGATTGATTAAAGTTAATAAAAAATCAAAGCTTGTTGAATCTAATAATTAGAAAGTTACTCTTACATAAAAGTTCAAAACAAAATAAGGTTTTATAAATTTCCAATCTCTAGAGCAGGAAAAAATATACATAGCACTATTGGTACTGATATAAAATTTATGAAAAACATGAATTGAGGGCAGCGCCCGTGGCTCAAAGGAGTAGGGCACAGGCCCCATATGCCGGAGGTGGCAGGTTCAAACCCAGCCCTGGCCAAAAACCGCTAAATAAATAAATAAATAAATAAATAAATAAACATTAATTAAAAATTTACTGAAAACATAAAAAGGCCAAGTGTATATGAAAATACTATAATATTAACTAACCATTAATACTACTCTTATACTTAACAATATTTTTAGCTTATGAATAGAGGAAAATAACAGATGGATTTTCTTGCACTTAGTAGCACTGAAGAAGAAATATGAGATGAGATCAAGGCAATTAAAAAGAATATGTGTTATGACGAGATATTTATCCAATGTAATCTTTGGATCTTAGTTGATTAATGTGAGAAAAGAGAATTTATATATGTATACAACTTTTTAGATATATAGCTTGAAGAAAGATTTGAGATAGGAAAACAACAGATGGCATTTTTGATTTATATTGGATAGTACTAACTTTTTGTAATGCAAATTAAAATTCCAGTTTTACCAATTTTGTTTCTTTAGTTTCCTTATTTTTCTATAATTTTCAAAGTAGGTCCAACTGCGTGTAGTTTCAAGTGGTCCACAGTATTAATTAAAGAGATTAGTGTGAAAGACTCTTAGATTACATTTCAATTATCCTTAAATTCCTCTAGTTATGACAGTGTATTGATTCATTTTTCTGTCTTGAGTCAAGTTGATATGATTTTATTTGTAGCAAAAATATGTTAACAACATCAGTAACTCAAACCTTGTATTTTCCCAATCAGCCATACATGCCATTCCACCAACATTTGCTTAGAAAGAAACTGTAAGTACATTTTTTTAATTGTTGTTGCAGTTTTTAGCCGGGCCAGGTTTGAACCCACCACCTCTGGTATATGGGGCTGGTGCCTTACTCTTTGAGTAAGAAACTGAAGTACGTTTAACACACGGAAGCAAATTTTGTTGGGGATGTGCTTCATATTTTTGCAAAATTTGTACTATTTTTGTTTTTTAATCATAAAATTATCATTGATCTACCCAATGTCCACCTGAAATTAGTAAATAAAATTCAGCAGAGATCATAATTGGGTAATATTTAGATCTAGGCTTTCCACGATTACTTCACATATTTTTGTATGCATACAAATAAATGACAAACAATGATAACAGCAGAGTAGGAAACAAATCCTATATATCTAGGTGAACTCTGAATATTTAACACCTGTTTTTGTTTTTGGATAACACATAGGTTGAATATTTGATATTACTCTGTTCACATTTTTCATTGCCACTTGATCAAAAACCCTCACTTTTTGAATGTGGCATAAGACTACTGCATTAAGAAAACTCAAGATGCCTTGTAAGTTTAGTGATATTAAAAAAAGAAAAAGATTCGGCCATTTTTTTTTTTGAGACAGAATCTCTAGTTGTTGCCCTTGGTAGGGTGCCGTAGTGTCATAGCTCACAGCAACCTCAAACTCTTGGCCTCAAGCGATCCCCTTGCCTCAGTTTTTCTATTTTAGAAGAGACAGGATCTCGCTTTTGCTCAGGCTGGTCTTGAACTTGTAAGCTCAAGCAATCCACCTGCCTTGCCCTCCCAGGGTGCTAGGATTACAGGTGTGCACCACCATGCCTGGCCTGTAGTTTTAAATTGTCAATCCAATTTTACTAAAAATGTGAATGAGTATTATGATCATTAGAAGTTTTCAAAAATAGTCTGAGCATGAGGCTGTAATCCTAGCACACTAGGAGACCAAGGCAAGCGGATCCCTTGAGCTCAGGAGTTGAACAGCCTGAACAAGAACAAGACCCTATCTCTACTGAAAATAGATGTTTAACTAGGCCTTGCTAAAGGCAGGTGCCTGTAGTTTCACCTACTTGGGAGGGTGAGGCAGGAGGATCAATTGAACCAAGGAATTTGAGGTTGCTGTGAGCTAGGCTGATGCCATAGCACACTAGCAGGGGCAACAGAGTGAGAGTCTGTCTCAAGGAAAAAAAAAAAAAAAGGATAAAAGAACAATAAACAAACCTTATGTTTTGAATCTTATCACTTCTTATGATCTTTACTACTAACAGTGAGGGCATAGCTACTATCATGCCTCCCCTGGAGTAAACTGAATTACTACACTAGCCTTCTAACAGACTACCAAGTTTTGTCTCTTGCCTTTCTGACTCAAAAATATTTTTAAATAGAAGTCAACATTTTAAAAAATGTTGTCAAAAATATATCAAGGGAGATGTTTAAAATCATAATATGAGTATCAAGAATTATTCAAATATTATGAAGGTTTACAGAGTATATAGCATTCTATATAGCAGAGTATATAGATCAAATGTATAAAAGGAAATTTATCATTATAGAGTAAATACTAAAATATTGTTTATGGTAAAATTAGTTGTGTCTAACAGAAATATTTTTTAATTCTTGTCAAAACTAAAATACAATGATGTAAGTGTGCCAAGTGATAGAAAAAAAATAAGTTATATTCTTATAATAAACTATATTGTTTGACTATTTGGACTAATAGGCAATCCATTGGGTTAGGTCAGCATGGAGGTTTGTTTGTCTGACTGAGATTTAAATTATCCTATCTTTAAATTACATGTTTTCATGCCTATAGCAGAAGTGCAGAGTTGAGAAAGTCAAAATGCACAAACACATTTTCAAGTGCCGATTGATTCATTATACTAATGTCTCATTGGCTAAAGCAAGTCACATAATTCAATAGTCAGAACACAAACGTACGATAAGGTTATAGGGCAAAGGATGTGCACAAGAAGGACATAGGATGAAGGAATGGTGGCATTTTCACACTCATTTTATTATAACTGCCTACATTACTTTCCAATCTGATCCCCAATTGTGAATTGTCAACCTAGTCTTTCTCAATGAATGTCAACAATATTCATCCAATTGCTCAGGTCCAAAAACTTTGTAATCATACTTGATTCTACTCCTGTTCTAGTGACACAGCTAATTCATCAGGAAATATTAAATAAAAATATATTTTGAATCTTATCACTTCTTATGATCTTTATTACTAACAATGTGGGCATAGCTACTATCGTGTCTCCCCCTGGAGTAAACAGATTACTACACTAGCCTTCTAACAGACTACCTAGCTTTCCGTCTTACCTTTCCAACTCAAGAGTATTTTCAAATAGTAGTCGAAGCTCAACCCTTTCCTACTCAAAACCTTTATATGAATCTGCGCCATTAAGTTCTCAGAGACAAATCCCTATGTCAGTTCTTCCATTTCCAGGATGTAACCCTTGTCTTTCTTTTCAAATTGAAATATATCAATGGTTGATGTATTTTAATTAGAAGAATAAATATAAATAATGTAAGATGGGAGCAAATAGTCCAATAAGAATGATTGCTAGAAGCTGTATCACAGCCTATTTACTATATCCTATTGATCAGATTATCATCACATGACACGTGGCTGCTTTAGGAGCTGGGGAATGTAGTCTATTCTGGGGGCTAATGTGCACGGCTAAACTATGCATTACTGTTAATGAAAGAGAGGCTCTCAGGAAACAATATCTACCACAGTGTCAGGATAAGAAAGAGCACATGTAGCATATGTTCTGGCTCAATATTTCTTCTTTTCTTTTTTTGAGACAAAAGTGTCATTGTAGCTCATTTCAACCTCAAATTCCGGGGCTCCATCAGTCCTTCTGCCTCCGCCTTTTGAGTAGCTGGGATTACAGGTGCCACCACAACACCCAGTTGAATTTTTTCTGTTTTGGATAGAGATGGGGTCTCTCTCTTTCTCAGGTTGGTCTGGGGCTTCTGATCTTAAGCAATCCTACTACCTCAGCATCCCAGAGTGCTAGGATTACAGGTGTGAGCCACAATGCCTGGCCTCAATATCTTTTTATAGCAATAAAAATACTGTGATTCTGCCAACTAAATTGTCAGAGAACACAGTCGTGTCATATACTGACACACATACTGATTCATTCCAAAACATGTATTAAGTACTTGCCATGTCCTATTCATTGTACACGGTGTTAGAAAATCTTTAATAGTCAAATTTGTGGAGGAAAACAAATAAAAGCAACTAATATCCTAATATCCTATGAAGATTACTTCATTTTTTTTTTATTTTGAAACAAAATCTGTTAGATCTGTATTATTACTCAGATTAAGAAAAAGTGACATAGTTAAGTGACCTATAGAGTGTAGCGTGCTGGAACCAGCGCAGAGGTGGTCAGAACAGCAATTTTGTACTTCATCTTTTCACAACTGCATTCAGAACCTTGACGTTGGCACCTTGGAATCTATTAATGTTGAGAGTAGTTAGACTATAAAAATAGGCAATCTTTAAAAAGCATTGTTTGGCTTTTTATTTGGTTTGGTTTTGTGTTTTTCTCTGCATCCCTGGATTCTCTAATAGCATGTAGGACAAACATGTAGTACATTTCTCCTCTTTCCATCATATTATTTACCATAGTGAATATTCATAAGACAAAGAAATAAAGGTTTAAATAATGAGATAGTCTGTGCATAAATTAATGACTTAATTTCCTCCTTTAAATTACTTCATTCATTATCTACACACTATAAAATAAATGCTAAAAATATAATGTCAAGACATTCCAAGTGACAACTTATAAACTAATCGACATCATTACTACAATCAAATATTTTTAGGCAATATAAAAGCAAATAGTAGACATTAATACTTCCTAAAAATTATAAAATCTGTGTATTTGGAGGTTTAAAACCCAAGTAGTTTCAATATTTTTATGGATCTGGAATATGCCCTGATTTTTATTTCCTGACCTCCTTCATTATAAGGGGACGCTAACAAAAACATGGTAATTGGATCATTTTTCTTCTCCACAGAGTAATTATTTCAAAGCTAATATATACTGAGAACAATAATTCTAGTTGATGATTGGGTAGTTAGTACAACTCAGAGTGCAATATTTTCAGCTTACTTTAAATCAAATGAACTCATATAGAAAACAAAAAGAAAAGGAAAGAAAAATGCTTTGTGTTTAATTTTCTGCAAAATCTTACATTGTTCATAGTTGTCAAGGTGCATTTATAGAAATACTACCACGTATGGGCATCTTAATTTTTAGTACAGTAACTATCATATGTTTTATAACTTTGAAACAAAGCAAAACAAGCAAATAAAAATAACAAATGAAGAATAAGAGATCAAATAAGGAGGGAAGTCCTTATTGTATGTAACAGAGCTGAGATCCAAAACCTATGTCCAATTTTGAGTTCATTTCTCTTTGCCCTATGTAGTGAAGGAGTTTAAAATATTCTGAGGTTTACATTTCTACGGCCAAAAGGTAATATTATTGCTCATCATTTGGAGCACTAACTAACAAAGGAATCATGTCTTTTGTTCAATAAATTTTTTAGGTAATCTCAATTGAATGCATGACCATTGATGAATTGACTCTCATATTAACATGAAATTAAAAAAAAATTAAACTTTTAAAATTTAATGGAAAGAAAAATAAAACCCTTGCCCTTACTTGCTTTTCAACATAAAAAATTATTATTTAATTTCCCCTCTAAATGCAACCGTCTGCAACTATTCATTCTTTGCTAAATGTGAAATACTTTTACTCTACTGGTGTTCAAAAAATTATTGTTGAATAAAAATTTAGTTGAATAAATGCATGAATACCAGGGGAGTAATATTGTGTGCTGCTAAAAAATAATTATGATCTGGATTTTTGTATCTAAGTGAAATATACTAGATTCAGATAAAACAGAATCCTCCAAATGTCCCCAATTTTTAATTTTACATCTATCACTTTAAAACAAATGGGCAAGTTGTCTATATTTTAAACATCAAAAACTTTAGTTTCGTCTCTTCTTCCTTGGCCATATGATCAACTCCACTATGTAACATTGCAAGGAAGTAACTAAAGTCATGTTTAAAATTTATGGTGAAATTTAACAGCATTTCCCACGGTCAAATTATTTTTTTCACCGGAACATTTTGCTAAAACTAATAAGACTATTAGTGTCCCCTGAATAGATGGTTCTAGTAGATGTCTTGATAAATAATTGGAATTTAGGTGTAGTGTTTGAATGCTGTGAATGTGTTCTATCTTTATAGAACCCTTACAAAATTTACGGTAAATTATGGCATGCTGGGACAAGCTGTACATTGGGAAAATGTGCAATGCAATGGATATCTAGAGTTTTTACAATATTACCTAGTCTTTTAAGTACAGGCTTCTCATTTCCTGAAAAACCTAAAATTAAGAAGGATTGTAAAATATTTTCTAATTTTAATCTTCCAGTATATACTAAGAAACCTCAGAAAATTCTATAGGGGTAAAACAATGAGAATTAGCTTCGAGTTATTTTATTTTCTTGTTAGATAAAAATAGAAATGGAGATTAGATTCAGTGTATTTGGTTAGTTTTCTAATTTAATTTAAAAATATTAAAATATAATTTGTTAAAAATTATGGCTCAATTAAGTGTATTCTTTAACACCTGAGCAATGACATACATCTGAGAGAAAGCTCATTAAAACTCCATGAACTTTTTTTTCCTGACAAAATAATTTTTTTCTTTATTTTTTATTATTTGGGAATAATACCATGAACATTTTTTTTTTTTTTTTGCAAGAATGTGTCTTAGTTCTCAAAGCCTACCATGAACATTTTAAAAAGTGCCTGAGCAAGTAGTCAGTGGTAAGGTATATACTTTTTCAGATTTTTTTTTTTTTTTTTTTAGACTGAGTCTCAATCTGTTGCCCTGGGTAGAATGCTGTGGCATCACAGCTCACAGCAACCTCCAGCTCTTGAGCTTAAGAGATCCTCTTGCCTAGGTTTTTCTATTTTTAGTAGAGACAAGGTCTCACTTTTGCTCAGGCTGGCCTCAAACGCATGACGTCAGCAATCTACCCACCTCGGCCTCCTACAGTGATAGGATCACAAGCATGAGCCACCACAACTGGCAGAATTCCTTTTAATTACATGTCCCAATTATGATTTTTAGATTATCAGATGCCTTGCCCCTAACAAGTTTCATGATCTTTAAAAAGTTATTCTAACCTTTGGATGACAAAAGGAGGAGAAATAACTGAATGGCTTCAAAAATATCCTTTAGATATTAGTTCCTACGAATTTTAATTGTAAGGAAGAAGAAGTAGGTTATTGAAAGTTCAGAACTCCAAGTCATAGGAATGTTTAAGTGTGGTAAGCTGAAGAAAGTTATTCATTTCAAGATGAATATCAGATAATTTCAAGAAATTGTCAGTGCTTAGTCACTGTGCACAGCCATGGAATCAGGAGGATACAACCCCAAAATAACAACAAGATTACGACTTTCCTGCCATATTGGAAAATGTACAGCATAATGTCCAGTAAGGTCTGAACAATCAGATCATACTGTGGACACTAACAAGAATTTTATATTCTGAATGGGGATGTCTTTTTGGATGTTTGCAGGTCGATTCCTGGTAAGGTATAGGAAAAGGCATGACACCTGCCTGTAGAGGAGCAAGTCATGTCAGGCACTATGAAAGAATTGAAGACTTAGGTCCAGAAGTCTTCTAACTTTATCCTGGGATCAGAAACAGAGGCAGCACATAAATTGGCAAAGTGAGGACTTAAGTTTCAACCCTCACATTAGAGCTAAATTCAGGAGAAGGATGATGGAGAAGAAAGAATGAAAGGAAGGAAGGAAGGAAGGAAGGAAGGAAGGAAGGAAGGAAGGAAGGAGGGAGGGAGGGACGGACGGAGGGAAGGACGGACGGACGGACGGACGGAAGGAGGGAAGGAAGGAAGGAGGGAAGGAGGGAGGGAGGGAAGGAAGGACGGAAGGAGGGAAGGACGGCCTGTCGGAGGGTGGGATGGAGGGAGGGAGGAAGGGAAGCTCGGCTGGAAGGAGGG
>CAUYRH010010187.1:0-18941 GCA_963574655.1 Perodicticus potto
TATAAAGCAGCAGAACCTAAGGAGAAAAATGATTGTTGTACACACTGAATTGCTTTGCATGGTCTCATTTGAGATAATTGGTGTAAGAATCTTAACTTTTTTTTATATTTGGAAATATCAAATAAAAAATGAAATAAATGATCTTGATGTTTTGTTTTTTTTTTAAGAGATTTGCAAATAATCAGCTTTCTGAAAGTGAATAAGAAACATGCTCTTGACTCACAAATGTGTATTTACAGCAAATATTCAGGGGGGAGTTACATTTCAGTGCATTGCTTCCTCAGCCACAGATGATTGTCCCACGTTCGCATTCATCTTCATTGAAAACCTTTCTGGCTGTCCAAAGTAATAACTTTACTGCGCTGCCATTGACAGTCATACACACTCCTTTTTTTTGAGACTGAGTGTCACTTTGTCACCCTCAGTAGAGTGCAGTGATGTCACAGCTCACAGCAACCTTCAACTCCTAGGCTTAGGCGATTCTCTTGCCTCAGCGTCCCAAGTAGCTGGGACGACAAGTGCCTGCCACAATGCCCGGCTATTTTTTTTTTTTTTTTTTTTTTTTGAGACAGAGCCTCAAGCTGTCACCCTGGATAGAGTGCAATGGCATCACAGCTCACAGCAACCTCTAATTCCTGGGCTCAAGCGAGTCTCCTGCCTCTGTCTCCCAAGTAGCTGGGACTATAGGCGCCCACCACAACGCCCGGCCATTTTTTGGTTGCAGCTGTCATTGTTTGGCGGCCCGGGCTGGATTCGAACCCGCCAGCTCAGGTGTACGTGGCTGGCACCTTAGCCCGCTGAGCCACAGGCGCCCAGCCGCCCGGCTATTTTTTGTTGCAGTTTGGCTGGGTCACGTTTGAACCCCCACCCTCAGTATATGGGACCAGCGCCCTACACACTGTCTCTTATGAGCAGTACATTTGTACACTTCATTTATGATCCTTACTAGTGGAATTACTGGGTTGAAAGGAACTGCCCGCCACTAAGATGTCAGTTTCTCTTGATGGGAAATTTCCATCTTGTTGCCAGTCTAATGGTGTATGTAGCATGCGTTATCTTGTTTACTGCTCTTCTCCCCTCCTTGATGAGGTTGTGTTATAGTTTTAATAATTGAGACCTCGTCTTCTGGACTCCCTTTGTTCTATTATGTTGCAGATACACTATCACTTTAATTACTGCAGCTGTTTTAAAGGATAACCATGTAGGTACACAAGCTCCATTACTTTTCCCAAAATAATTCTCTACCCAAGACCAACTTTTGAGACAGTCTTACTCTGTTGCCCCAGGCTGAGTGCCATAGCATCATAGCTCATAGGAACCTCAAACTCTCTGGACTCAAGCAATCCTCTCGAGTCGGCCTCCTGAGCAGCTTGAGGACTATAGACGCCTGGCACAATGCCCAGCTAATTTTTCTTTTTTGTTGTTGTTTTTTGTTTTTAGTAGAGATAGTGTCTCTCTTGCTCAGGCTGGTCTAGAACTCAAGGATCCTCCCACCTCGGCCTCTCAAGAGTGTTAGGATTGCGGGTGTGAACCACCATGCCCGGTGTAAGACCAACTTTATAATCTTTATGTAAAAAGTCCCATTCAAATGCCATTTCATTTTTGATTAGGAATTAAGTTGGAAGAAAAGAGAAGCTTTTCTAATGTCTTCATGTTGGAATACAAAAATTCTCTGGGCTCTTTAGGCAGAATTTTACAGACAGTCACACAGGACTAAACACAAATATATTAAAGTATTATAATTTTTAATGAATTGGTTGTAGCTGTAATAATGCTATGTAGTCATTCTGTCTTAAATGTTTCCAATCACCTCAGTTCACAGATTCTTACACACTTAACAGCAGCTGCACGATAAATAAGCATCTTCCTTATACTTGGTGGTGGTAACAGCACAGAGCTAAGTTTTTGCCTTCAAGAGCTTATATTCTAGCGTAGTAAAGAGAAGTGATTCACTTGGGTGTTTTTTACATCTTTGAGTACCGTTCTTTTATACAGACTTCACATACACAATCTTCAAAAGCAATAAAATTTCTTTTAAAAACTACCATCCTCTACCAAATACTCAGCAATGTTTTATTTTGAGCTGTCAGGTTGGAAGTATTGGTGCTACTTTCTTTTCCCCTATTTTTAATTAATAACCTTCCTGACTGGTGCCACTAGCTAAACTCTAACCAAAAGAGGAGGGGTAATACCCATCTTAGAAAAACGCAAAGCCCTAAACACCAAAGGTTCTTTATCTTTTTGTCAGGAACTAATCTTTAATTCCTCTTTGATATGAGTTGAGCAAACTGCTATCCCTAAAGTTAACACTTCGTCATTTTGTGTCATCTGACAGCACTTTACAGTATGTGGACTACCACCCTGTCCATTCACGTTTCTTGGTGTGTTTCAAACAGCCGTATCATTCATTAATAAAAGTATGGCAATTCTTCCTGATTTTTCCATGTTTACTCACTCATTCCTTAAGTTAGTGAAATACTTATTTCAGCCACATTTATTTGGCCATCAATGAGTTGACCAAGTAATTATGCTAGGAATTCCACTTAACTATAGGAATATGGACAAAAGAAAGGAAGCCATGGAGGTAAAAATGACCACCAGCAAAAGGGTAATGCAGTAATGATTAACTTCTAATATACTCATATAATAGAATATTTAGTCATTTAAAGCCTTTTGGAGATCAACTAAGCATGTATCAACTAACCCTTTCCCCCAACAATTCCACTTCTGGAAATCTAGTCATGCTTGGACAAATTACACAACCAAAATACCGTCAGAAGTGTGTTGTAGAATTTATGAAACTGGCATCAATTTTATGTACAAATGGGACTAAATTATGACTTTGAAAAAGAACACTGCACACAGCATTACCTATTTTGTGCACATATCAATGTCACTTTTTAAAGGAGTTGGTGTAAATAGCAGATTGTCTCTAAAATTAGACTGTTTGGGTTTTTTTTTTTTTTTTTTGTAGAGACAGTTTCGCTTTATTGCCCTCGGTAGAGTGCCGTGGCGTCATGCAGCTCACAGCAACCTCCAACTCCTGGGCTTAGGCGATTCACTTGCCTCAGCCTCCCGAGTAGCTGGGACTACAGGCACCCGCCACAACGCTCGGCTATTTTTCTGGTTTGCTCTGAACCCACCACCTTCGGTATATGGGGCCGGCGCCCTACTCGATGAGCCACAGGTGCCGCCCAAAAGACTTTTTTTTAATGTTTTGAGAAATTGTCAATGTGATCAACCTTGATGTGAACAAATGTGGGCTTGACATATTCTCAAGGGAAAGGAAAATGACCACAAATCTTTTAGTCTTTATCTGAATGACAGTAATGTGTTAATTTTGAAAGGGTGGGGAGAGGACGTACGTACATTTGGTCCTGACAAGAACAGTAATTTCTGCCAGAGGAAGAGGTGAGGAAAAAGAGCCTACAGGCCTAACCCCACTCAAGCTTAGAATGTTTTTACATGTTAGGTGGTTGAAAAAAAAAAAAAAAATACCTAACAAGTGAAAATTAACAGAGCACAGTGTGCCCATTTGTTTATAAATTGTTTATGGATTTCTTCTCCAATACAGAAGTGAGTACTTGAAATAGACATATAGGCCTCAAAGGCTAAAATATGTTTTTTTTTTTTTTTTTGAGACAGAGCCTCAAGCTGTCACCCTGGATAGAGTGCTGTAGCATCACAGCTCACAGCAACCTCCAATTCCTGGGCTCAAGCGAGTCTCCTGCCTCTGCCTCCCAAGTAGCTGGGACTACAGACGCCCGCCACAACGCCCGCCCATTTTTTGGTTATAGTTATTATTTGGCAGCCCGGGCTGGATTCGAACCCGTCAGCTCAGGTGTATGTGGCTGGTGCCTTAGCTTCTTGAGCCACAGGCGCCAAACCCTAAAATGTTTTAAAAGGAAAAACACGGATTGTAAGAATTTGGCCCTTCTCCCTTTGTTACTCATAGTCCCACTGCTTCCTGCTAAAACTTAAGGAAAACAAGTACCCAATTCAAAATCCGGTGCAACCAACCTATCATAGCTACACTGCCTTTGCCAGGTCTCAGTAAATTCTGAATAGTCTATTCTGGAACTTAAACCAGAAGACTTTGTAAATTTGCTGGATAATAATGAAACTCAAGAACTACTGAGATTTACTAATCAAGATGAACTATTTAAAAGGTAATGTGGTAGGTGAGAGAGAATAAATGAGTCTGTTAAAAAGTGGGGGGAGGGAGAGCGGCAGCACCATATACTGAAGGTGGCTGGTTCAAGCCTGGCCTGGGCCGAACTGCAATAACAAAAAAATAGCCGGGCGCTATGGTTCGCCTGTAGTCCCAGCTACTTGGGAAGCTGAAGCAAGAGAATCGCCTAAGCCCAAGAGCTGGAGGTTGCTGTGAGCTGTGACACCACAGCACTCTACCAAGGGCGATGAAGTGAGACTCTGTCCCTACCAAAAAAAAAAAATTTCTATGGCTCGGCGCCTGTGGCTAAACGAGCTAAGGCGCCAGCCACGTACACCTGAGCTGGTGGATTCGAATCCAGCCCGGGCCCGCCAAACGATGGCTGCAACCAAAAAATGGCCGGGAGTTGTGGCGGGTGCCTGTAGTCCCAGCTACTTGGGAGGCAGAGGCAGGAGACTCGCTTGAGCCCAGGAATTGGAGGTTGCTGTGAGCTGTGATGTCATGGCACTCTATCCAGGGTGACAGCTTGAGGCTCTGCTCAAAAAAAAGAAAAAAGAAATTAGTAATTTAGAGCTAAAAAATAATGTGAACCATATCTCATTGTTTATCTTAATAAGCAAACAATAATCTTTCATGATTATATCTCAGAACTCAGCCTTTTTTTTTTTTTTGGAGACAGAGTCTCACTTTGTCACCCTTGGTAGAGTGCCGTGGCGTCACAGCTCACAGCAACCTCAGACTCTTGGATTTAAACAGTTCTCTTGCTTCAGCCTCACAACTAGCTGGGACTACAGGCACCCACCACAGTGCCCGGCTGTATTTTTAGAGATGGGGTCTCGCTCTGGCTCACGCTGGTCTCTAACTCATGAGTTCAGACAATCTGTCCACCTCAGCCTCCCAAGTGCTGGAATTACAGGCATGAGCCACCAGATCCAGTGCAGAGCTCAACTTTTGCCATAGGCTTTCTGTGTTCTCTTCTAGACTTAATTTTAAAAATATGGGAAATTTAAAGAACAATGAAGAGAACTCATTTAATAATAGGGTTGAATACAGGATTAGTGGGAATAAAAGAAGATACATAGCATACATATGTTACATGGGATGAAAATAAATGGACAGAAATTACAACATAAAACGTTTGGTTGGATGTGAGTAGTTGTCCAGTGATGACTTAAGGTAAGTACAGGAAGTCTAGATTGTTAAAAGAGAGTCTGGGCTAGAGCAGCCCTATAGAAATCCTTTAGTCATACCAGGCTGTTGTTTTTCACAGTTTGAATTTGAATGCCGAGCTCGAGGTGCAGACATCTTAGCCTACCCACCTGTGGTTGCTGGTGGTAACCGGTCTAACACTCTGCACTATGTGAAGAATAATCAGCTCATCAAGGTACAGGAAATGCCTTTCAGTACTGCTTCCACTAGGTCCAGATGCTCTATTTCAAAACTTGAGAATCCCAAGGTCTCCTAACCTCCACCTTTCACAAATTAACCATTTTAAAAGCACATATTGTTTATAAAATGGTTTTGCAGACATTATGTTATTTTATCCTCACGTTATCCCTTTTTGATAGGAGTTCTTTTTTTCTTTGTCTTGAGACAGTCTCACTGAGTCGTTCTGGGGTTGAGTGCCATAGCATCATAATTCACAGTACCTTCAAACTCTTGGGCTCAAGAGATCCTCTTTCCTCACCCTCCCAAATAACTGAGACTACTGGCGCCCACCACAATGCCTGGCTAGTTTTTTTGTTTTTAGTAGAGATGGGATCTTACTCTTGTTCAGGCTGGTCTCAAACTCCTGAGCTCAAGCAAGTGCTAGCATTACAGGCATTACCTACTGAGCCAAGCCATGTTCCAAAGTAATTAAGGGCAATTGTGTTTGAATAAGTCTCTTACTACCAATTTATACAGGATTTTTTTTTTTTTAAGAGACAGAGTCTCACTTTATTACCCTTGGTAGAGTGTCATGGCATCACAGCTCACAGCAACCTCCAACTCCTGGGCTTAGGCGATTCTCTTGCCTCAACCTCCCAAGTAGCTGGGACTATAGGTGCCCACTACAACTCCTGGCTGTCTTTTTGTTGCAGTTTGGCAGGGGCTGGGTTTTAACCCGCCACCCTAGGTATATGGGGGTGGCGCCCTACCCACTGAGCAACAGGCGCCATGCAGTATTTTTTATATATGTATATTTTTAATTCCAATAAAAACAAAGGCAAATGGTATTTTTTTTAATTGTTATTGCTAGCTCAGCGCCTGTAGCTCAAGCGGCTAAGGCGCCAGCCACATAAACCAGAGCTGGTGGGTTCACATCCAACCTGGGCCCACCAAACAACAATGACAACTACAAATAAAAAGTAGCTGGGCATTGTGGAGGTCACCTATAGTCCCACCTACTTGGGAGGGCAGGAGACTCGCTTGACCCCAGGAGTTGGAGGTTGCTGTGAGCTGTGATGTCACAGCACTCTATCCAGGGTGACAGCTTGAGGCTCTGTCTCAAAAAAAAAAAAATTATTATTGCTAATAGTAACATTTATGATGTGCTAATGTTTACATGTATTAATTCAAACCCAAACTGTCTACTTCTTTGGACACTGTGCAGTGTAGCTTTTCTTGAACCAATCTGAATTTCGTTAAAAAGTTTAGATGCTGTTTCTTCTGAGAAGGAAACAGAGATTAGTCTCCTTTAAATTAAAGTTTTCGGGTGGCACCTGTGGCTCAGTGGGTAGGGCGCCACCCCATATACCGAGGTTCAAACCCAGCCCCAGCCAAACTGCAACAAAAAAATAGCTGGGCGTTGTGGTGAGCGCCAGTGGTCCCGGGAGGCTGAGGCAAGAAAATGGCCTAAGCCCAGGAGTTGGAGGTTGCTGTGAACAGTGTGATGCCATGGCACTCTACTGAGGGTGATAAAGTGAGACTCTGTCTCTACAAAATAAAAAAAAATTAAAGCTTTCTTTCTTTCTTTTTCTTTTTTTTTTTAATATTTATTTTTATTTTTATTTATTTATTTTTTTTTTGAGACAGAGCCTCAAGCTGTCACCCTGGATAGAGTGCCGTTGCATCACAGCTCACAGCAACCTCCAATTCCTGGGCTAAAGCGAGTCTCCTGCCTCTGCTTCCCAAGTAGCTGGGACCACAGGAGCCTGCCACAACGCCCAGCCATTTTTGGTTGCAGCCGTCATTGTTGTTTGGCGGGCCTGGGCCGGATTCGAACCCGCTAGCTCAGGTGTACGTGGCTGGCGCCTTAGTCCGTTGAGCCACAGGCGCTGAGCCTCTTTATTTATTTTTTTTGTAGAGACAGTTTTACTTTATCGCCCTCGGTAGAATGCCGTGGCGTCACACAGTTCATAGCAACCTCCAACTCCTAGGCTTAGGCGATTCTTTTGTCTCAGCCTCCTGAGTAGCTGCGACTACAGGCGCCCACCACAACACCCGGCTATTTTTCTGTTTTGCAGTTTAGCAGAGGCCTGGTTTGAACCTGCCACCTTGGGTATATGGGGCCGGCGCCCTACTCAATGAGCCACAGGCACCGCCCAAAGCTTTTTTTAATAAAATAAAAAGCATTAAAAAAAGCAAAATGTTTAGATTAGAAGAAACAATTTACAGTCATGAGATTATTACTCACTTTGTCTATCTTACTTTGTTCTAGGATGGAGAAATGGTGCTTCTGGATGGAGGTTGTGAATCTTCCTGCTACGTCAGTGACATCACCCGTACTTGGCCTGTCAGTGGGAGGTAAGGTGTCTACAGGATAACGTATCCCACTGCTTCATAAGAGTGTGAGTTAGAATATGCACGTGTTTGGGAATAATGACTCTAGACATATACTGGTCCCCCATATGTTGGGTTAGCTTTCTTTGAAAAGCTCCTGATTATTTTCTGAGCCTTTTTTGTTGATCATATCATAGGATCAGCTATCTAGAAACACCTTGTTAATGAACACACATAGGCATTTTTTAGAGAAAAGATGTTGCTCTGTTGCTTATGCTGGATTGCTTGAGGTCAGGAGTTCAAGACCAGCCTTAGCAACATAGCGATAATCTATCTCTGTAAAAAAAATTATTTGTTTGTTTTTTTGTAAAAATATTTTTTAAATTTGCAAGTTTTGGTAATCTTAGCACTCTGGGAGGCAAAGGCAGGTGGATTGCTTGAGCTCAAGAGTTCAAGACCAACTCGAGCCAGAGCAAGATGCTTTCTTTATTTTTTTTAGAGACAGAGTCTCACTTTTATCACCCCCGGTAGAGTACTATGGCATCACACAGCTCATAGCAACCTCCAACTCCTGGGCTTAGGCGATTCTCTTGCCTCAGCCTCCCGAGTAGCTGGGACTACAGGTGCCTGCCACAAGGCCCTGCTATTTTTTAGTTGCATTTGGGGCAGGGCTGGGTTTGAACCCATCCACCTTCGGTATATAGGGACGGTGCCCTACCCACTGAGCAACAGGTGCAGGTGCAGCTCTTTTTTTTTTTTTTTTTTTTTTTTTTGAGACAGAGCCTCAACCTGTCACCCTGGGTAGAGTGGAGTGCTGTGGCATCACAGCTCACAGCAACCTCCAACCCCTGGGCTCATGCGATTCTCCTGCCTCTGCCTCCCAAGTAGCTGGGACTATAGGCACCCGCCACAACGCCCAGCTATTTTTTAGTTGCAGCCGTCATTGTTTGGTGGGCCCAGGCTGGATTCAAACCCACCAGCTTAGGTATATGTGGCTGGCGTCTTAGCCACTTGAGCCATAGGCACCGAGCCAAGACGCTTTCTCCAATAAATAAGCCAGGTATTTTGGCAGGCACCTATAGTCCCCAGCTACTTGGGAGGCTGGGGCAAGAGGATCACTTGAGCCCAAGAGTTTGTTTGGTTTTTTTTTGTTTTGTTTTGTGAGCCCAAGAGTTTGAGGTTGCTATGAATTTTGACGTCACGGCACTCTACTCAGAGTGACAGCTTAAGACTCTGTCTCAAAAAATAAATAAATAGGCTCGGCGCCTGTGGCTCAACGGGCTAAGGTGCCAGCCACGTACACCTGAGCTGGCGGGTTTGAATTCAGCCTACGCCCACCGAACAATAATGACGGCTGCAACCAAAGAATGGCTGGGCGTTGTGGCTGGCGCCTATAGTCCCAGCTACTCGGGAGGCTGAGGCAGGAGAATTGCCTAAGCCCAAGAGCTGGAGGTTGCTATGAGAAGTGAGGCCACAGCACTCTACTGAGGGCGATAAAGAGAGACTCCTGGTCTCTAAAAAAAAAAAAAAGAAGGCTTGGTGCCTGTGGCTCAACGGGCTAAGGTGCCAGCCACCTGAGCTGGCGGGTTCGAATCCAGCCCGGGCCCACCAAACAACAATGACGGCTGCAACCAAAAAATGGCCAGGCGTTGTGGTGGGCGCCTATAGTCCCAGCTACTTGGGAGGCGGAAGCAGGAGACTCGCTTGAGCCCAGGAATTGGAGGTTACTGTGAGCTGTCATGCCACTGCACTCTATCCAGGGTGACAGCTTGAGGCTCTGTCTCAAAAAAGAAAAAAAAAAGAATACATATTTTTTTTTTTTTGGATAACATAGGACGAATTCTTATGAAATATTTTATGAAATAATGTTGATGATTTAACAGAAGAATACATAATAAACATCATCCCAGCTCCCTTTTGTCTCATTTTACCCCATGATTCCTAAAGAAATTGTTATTTTAAGGACACCTAAATACCAGTAAGTTGCAAATAGCCAGAGTATTGTCTAGTTTGTCCCATAATTTCTGTTCACATATCAGAAGTGCATTCCTAGGCTTTCCTTTTTTATTTTTATTAATTAGTTAATTTATTTATTTATTTAGAGACAGATTCTCTGTCACCCTAGTTACAATGATGTGGTTTCATAGCTCACAGCAACCTCAGATTCTTGGGGTCAAAAAATCCTCTTGCCTCAACCTCCCAAGTAGCAGGACTACAGGCACCTGCTTCAATGCTCTGCTAGTTTTTCTGTTTTTAGAGACAGGATCTCACTCTTACTTCAGCTGGTCTCAACTTCTGAGCTCAAGCAATCCACCTGCCTCAGCCTCACTAAGAGCTGGGATTATAGGCATGAGCCACGGCACCCAGCTGTTTTGTTTGTTTGTTTGTTTGTTTTTAGAGACAGAGTCTCACTTTGTCACCCTTGGTAGAGTACCATGGCACCACAGCTCACAGTAACCTCCAGCTCTTGGGCTTAGGTGATTCTCTTGTCTCAGCGTTCCAAGCAGCTGGGATTACAGGCACCCGCCACAATGCCTGGCTATTTTTTTTTGTTGTTGCAGTATCACCAGAACTGGGTTTGAACCCACCACCCTAGGTATATGGGGCCAGCACCCTACTCACCGAGCCATAGGCGCTGCCCCTTTTTTTTTTTTTGAGACAGAGCCTAAGCTGTCACCCTGGGTAGAGTGCTGTGGCATCACAGTTGACAGCAACCTCCAACTCCGGGACTTAAGGGATTCTCTTGCCTCTGCCTCCCAAGTAACTGGGACTGTAGGCACCCACCACAATGCCCGGCCATTTTTTGGTTGCAACTGTCGTCGTTTGGCAGGCCCGGACTGGATTCGAACCCACCAGCTCAGGTGTATGTGGCTGGCACTTAATAAATAAATAAATTTGGCTTGGCGCCTGTGGCTCAACGGGCTAAGGAGCCAGCCACGTACACCTGAGCTGGCGGGTTCGAATCCAGCCTGGGCCCGCCAAACAACAATGGTGGCAGCAACCAGATAAAAAAAAAAAAATGGCCGGGCGTTGTGGCGAGCGCCTGTAGTCCCAGCTACTTGGGAGGCGGAGACAGGAGACTCGCTTGAGCCCAGGAATTGGACGTTGCTGTGAGCTGTGATGCCACAGCACTCTATCCAGGGTGACAGCTTGAGGCTCTGTCTCAAAAAATAAATAAATAAATAAATAAATTTAAGTTCTTTGGTTTTCCTGTCCCCAGGTTCACTGCACCTCAGGCAGAACTCTATGAAGCTGTTCTAGAGATTCAGAAAGTTTGCCTGACTCTCTGCTCCCCTGGGACAAGCTTGGACAACATATACAGCATGATGCTGAAACTGATAGCACAGAAGCTTAAAGAATTAGGGATCATGAAGAATGTTAAAGAAAATAATGGCTTCAAGGTACTGCACTTCTCTTGACCCCAGTACTCAATATCACCAAACATGCTGCTAGGTTTTTACCCTATATAAAGCTATTCAGTTTAGGTAATGGCCCTTATGATTTGTCATTTGTAAAAGGGACTGAGCCTTTAACCTGGGTTAAAACAAAAGAAGTCAATACTTATTTCTCCCAGAAGATGGCAGTACATTCTGATTCATTGCATACTGCATTACTTGCTCAATATTCAGAAAACATAAAATGACAGGATGGAAAAGGACAAAAATGAGAAGTTAACTCTTAATCCTTCTGTAATGATTCTGGAGGTTGAAGGGGAGGATATTTGTTGCTTCAGTAACATTGTTGAAACTTCAAAAGTATGACCTTTACTATCACTAAAAATGTGATTTTTTTCTGTATCCAAAGTATAATTGTTCAGTAAAAATGACATTCTCAACTTAGAAATTAACATGCTAAGGTGGTCAAGTTTAACAGACCATTGATCATCTCCCACCTGCCAGAATTTCTATTATCAATAAAAAAGAAGTATAAGCCAAGTACAGTGCCACACACCTGTAATCCTAGCACTGTGGGACACTGAGGTAGAAAGATCTCAGGAGATCCAGACCAGCCTGAGCAACATAGCAAGAAGCTATCTCTATGGGGAAAAAAAAAATCCAGGCTCAGCACCCATAGCTCAATGGTTAGGGCGCCAGCCACGTACACCAGGGCTAGTGGATTCCAACCTGGCTCGGGCTTGCTAAACAAAAAAAATAGCCGAGCATTGTGGCGGGCACCTGTAGTCCCAGCTACTTGGGAGGCTGAAGCAAGAGAATTGCTTAAGAGTTTGAGGTTGTGGTGATCTTTGATGCCATAGCACTCTACCGGGAGCAACATAGTAAGACTCTGTCTTAAAAAAAAAAAAAAAAAATGGGCGGTGCCTGTGGCTCAAAGGAATAGGGTGCCAGTCCATACGCTGGATGTGGTGGGTTCAAACCCAGCCCCGGGCAAAAACTCCAAAAAAGAAAAGAAAAGAAAAAATATCCAGGCATGGTGGCACGTACCGATAGTCCCAGCCACTTGGGAGGCTGAAGCAGGAAGCTCACCTTCCTACCCAGGTGTTTGAGGTTTCAGTGAGCTAAGCTGATTTTAGCCTTGGCTATAGTCTCAAAAAATAAAACAAACAAAAAAACCACACCAAAAAAGGAAGAAGAAGTTATAAGTTTCCTGTTTCTCAGGATGACAAATCTTCAATTAACTTGACCTAAACATCCAAACTGGCAAATGCCCAGTAATTATGCCTACTCTACAAGTTGCTATGAAATACTTAGGGCCTCCGGAGTAGGCTTCCTGCAAGGTACATGTAAACACTGAAAAAAGAACTATTCCAATAATCTCCCCACAAAGAGAGATTTTTTTTTTCTTTTGAGACAGGATCTTGCTGTGCTGCCCAAGCTAGAGTGCAGTGGCACAATCATAGCTCCCTGCGACCTCCAGTGCCTGGTCTCAAGCAATCTTCCTGCCTCTCAAAGTGCTAGGATTATAGGTGTGAGCCACCACGCCCAACCAAGATTTTCATTTGAGACAGTCATTACTATATTACCCAAATCAGCATGTATGTAGCATATTAAATAGTGACAGATTAGTTAGAATGCCATTTGCAGAATTGTACACAAGAAGTGGCAATTTATCAGATTTCTTGAGCATCAGCCCAAGGGGTAGGTTAAACCTAAGTGGCAGTACTGTGGGGGAAGTAGTAACATATCTCCCTGATTTATACATGTTCAACTTTCCCCTTAAGGGGTCTGATAATACTGTGCTCTAATAATACTGTACTAATTACCTTTTCCAGGCTGCTCGAAAATACTGCCCTCATCATGTTGGCCATTACCTTGGGATGGATGTGCATGACACTCCAGACATGCCTCGTTCCCTCCTTCTACAACCTGGGATGGTAATCACAATTGAGCCAGGTAAGGAGAGGTATTATGATAATAATATGATGCAAATATTATTGAGTTTTACCTGAACCAACATAATTAAATTAGAAAAGAGTAGGGGAAAAAAACCTCACAGCATAGAAGGTAAGTTTATTTTAGGTTTATCTTTAGCTCAGTGCCTGTAGCTCAAGCGACTAGGGTGCCAGCCACATACACCAGAGCTGGCAGATTCGAATCCAGCCCGGGCCTGCCAAACAACAATGACAACTACAGGGCGGCGCCTGTGGTTCAGTGGGTAGGATGCCGGCCCTATATACTGAGGGTTGCGAGTTCAAACCTGGCCCTAGCCAAACTGTAACAACAACAAAAATAGCTGGGCATTGTGGCAGGAGCCTATAGTCCCAGCTACTCTAGAGGCTAAGGAAAGAAAATTGCTTAAGCCCAAGAGTTTGAGGTTGCTGTGATCTGTGACACAAAGGTACTCCACACAGGGCAACAGTCGCAAAAAAAAAAAAAAAAAGATTTAGGCTCAGTGCCTGTGGCTCAAGTGGCTAAGGCGCCAGCCACATACACGTGAGCTGGCGGGTTAGAATCCAGGCCAGGCCCGCCAAACAACAATGACAGCTACAACCAAAAAAATAGCCAGGCGTTGTGGTGGGCACCTGTAATCCCAGCTACTTGGGAGGCGGAGGCAGGAGACTCGCTTGAGCCCAGGAATTGGAGGTTGCTGTGAGCTATGATGCCACTGCACTCTATCCAGGGTGACAGCTTGAGGCTCTGTCTCAAAAAAAAAAAGAGTGATCTTCAGGCTCGGCGCCTGTGGCTCAAGCAGCTAAGGCGCCAGCCACGTACACCTGAGCTGGCAGGTTCAAATCCAGCCCAGGCCCACCAAACAACAGTGTCGGCTGCAACCAAAAAGTGGCTGGGCATTGTGGTGGGCACTTGTAGTCCCAGCTACCTGGGAAGTGGAGGCAGGAGACTCTCTTGAGCCCAGGAATTGGAGGTTGCTGTGAGCTGTGAAGCCACAGCACTCTATCTAGGGTGACAGATTGAGGCTCTGTCTCAAAAAAAAAAAAAAAAAAGAACAAAGCCAAGCGTGGTAGCTCAGGCCTGTAATCCTAACACTCCAAGAAGCTGAGGAGGGTTGATTGCTTGAGCTCCCAAATTCAAGACCAGCTTGAGCAAAAGTGAAACCCATCTCTACTAAAAATATGAAAACTGAGGCAAGAGGCTCTCTCTTTTCTCTCTCTGCTCCTCTCTTCCCCATATCTCTCTTTGTCTGCCCCCCCCAGCATTCCCCACCAATAAAGACCTTTCGTACCAAAAAAAAAAAAAAAAAAACTGAGGCAAGAGGATTACTTGAACCCGAGTTGGAGGTTGCTGTGAGCTATGAAGTCGTAGCGCTCTATCCAGGGGAATAGCTTGAGACTCTGTCCCCCACAAAAAAAAGAAGAAGAAGAAGATGGGCGGTGCCTCTGGCTCAGTGAGTAGGGCACCAGCCCCATATACCTAGGATAGTGTGTTCAACCTCGACCCCGGCCAAACTGCAACAAAAAAATAGCCAGGCGTTGTGGCAGGTGCCTGTAGTCCCAGCTACTCAGGAGGCTGAGGCAACAGAATTGCCTAAGCCCACAAGCTGGTGGTTGCTGTGAGCTGTGACACCACGGCCCTCTACCAAGGGTGACAAAGTGAGACTCTGTCTGAAAAAAAAAAAAAAAAAAAGGTGGTGGCACCTGTGGCTCAGTGAGTAGGGTGCCCAGCCCCATCTACCTAGGGTGGCGGGTTTAAACCTGGCCCCGGCCAAACTGCAATAACAACAAAAAAATGGCCAGGCTTTATGGCAGGTGCCTGTGGTCCCAGCTACTTGGGAGGCTGAGGCAAGAGAATCGCCTAAACCCAGGAGCTGGAGGTTGCTGTGAGCTGTGATGTCACAGCTCTCTACCGAGGGTGGCAAAACAAAACTCTGTCTCTAAAAAAAAAAAAAAAAAAAAAAGGCTCTGCACCTGTAGCTCAAGCAGCTAGGGTGCCAGCCACATACACCAGAGCTGGTGGGTTTGAATCCAGCCTAGGCCTGCCAAACAACAATGACAACTACAACCTAAAAATAGCTGGGGGTTCGGGAATTGGAGGTTGCTGTGAGCTGTGATGACACAGCACTCTATCCAGGGTGACAGCTTGAGGCTCAGTCTAAAATAAATAAATAAATATAGCCAGGCGTTATGGCAGGTGCCTGTAGTCCCAGGTACTTGGGGGCCTGAGGCAAAAGAATTGCTTGAGCCCAGGAGTTGGAGGTTGCTATGAGCTAAGACGCCACAGCATTCTTCCCAGGGCGACAGCTTAAGGCTCTGTCTCAAAAAAAAGTAACTTTAGCAGCCTGCTTGAACTACCAGAATATGACAGAATCATGCTAAACATTATCATAGTTCTATGGAACCTATATAATATAAAAAATAACTATAATAATAATAATTCTAGTATTGATAGCCAACATTAACTGACCATTATATACTACAGACTTTTTTACATGTGTTATCTCATTTAATCCTCTCAACTCTATTAGGTGGGGACAAATAAGATCCGGTATTTTGACTGGGTACATGGCTCATGCTTGTAATCCAAGCACTTTGGGATGCCAAGGCAGGAAGATTGCTTGAGGTGAGGAATTAGAGAGCAATCTGAGCAAGATCCTCTCTCTACGAAAAAAAAAAAAGGATGAAGGAATTTTTTTTTTTTTTTAAGGACAAAGGAATTTTATCACAGGGAAGTTAACTTGCCCCAAGTTACCCAGTTACTCTCATTGCTAACCAGCACATTCTTCTTTCTTCTTCTCAGGCATTTATATTCCAGAGGATGACAGAGATGCCCCAGAGAAATTTCGGGGTCTTGGTGTACGAATTGAGGATGATATAGTAGTGACCAGAGATGTGCCTCTCATCCTTTCTGCAGATTGTCCCAAAGAGTTGAATGACATCACACAGATATGCAGCAGGGCTTCTTGACCTTCCCCGCAGCCCACATGCGTCTCAGGTCCACGCGGGCGTGCACTGGCATCCCTGCACATGTGCTTTCTGTGTGTACACTTACACACGAGTTCCATCTGGGATTCTGCAGCAGCTCTATGAACGTATATCCCAATGTATGTGGGGCTTAAGGAAATAGAAGTCTGGAAAAGTGAATTTTGAACAGTATGTTACTACAGCATTAGTAATGTTAATTCAGTAGAATTAATGACCTAAGTAAGTTTAATTTTTCTTTTTTTTCTGTTTTTTTGTTTGTTTTTTTTTAAGAGACAAAGTCTCACTTTTTTGCCCTCGGTAGAGTGCCATGGCATCACAGCTCACAGCAGCCTCTAACTCCTGGGCTTAGGCGATTCTCTTGCCTCAGCCTCCCGAGTAGCTGGGACTGCAGGCACCCGCCACAACACCTGGCTAATTTTTGTTGCAGTTTGGCTGGGGCCGAGTTCAAACCCACTACCCTCAGTATATGGGGTGGGCCGGCGCCCTATACCCACTGAGCCACAGGCACCACCGTAAGTTTAATTTTTCATCGTAAAGAAAAGTTTTCGTTATATATGTCCATTCATTTCAGTTAACACATTTAAGCATATAGAAAATTCTCTTCTGTTTTTTTTATTTGTTTGTTTTTGTTTTGTCTCAAACTGTTGCCTTGGGTAGAATGCCGTGGCATCATAGCTCACAGCAACCTCAAACTCTTGGGCTCAGGTGGTACTCTTGCCTCACTTTTTCTATTTTTGTTAGGGATGAGGTCTCACTCTTGCTCAGGCCTCAAACCTGTGAGCTCAAGCAATCCACCTTCCTCAGCCTCCCAGAGTGCTAGAATTACAGGTGTGAGCCACCGCGCCTGGCAGAAAATTCTCTTTTTGTTTTCAGGTCCTATCCTTCCTGCGCTTCTGCTGAGATCCACTTAATATCACGAGATGTTTGTATGAGCTAATCACCAAGGCCTCTGCCTGTGCTAAAATCCACCTGTCAGTGATTGTGGGTGACTAGTATGTAACCTCCCATACCTCCTCCCTACCCATTGCAGATCCCGCATATCTACTATAGCCACACGAGCTCTTAGGAGCACTGGTGTGCAGTAATCTTACCATTCAGCCAAAGTCCAGATTCCAGCAACACTAGTTCTCAAACAAAAGAGCTGTGAGCCTTTCTGGCCATTTGGTTGTCCTGTGCAGCCTGGAAAGTGTTATGATAAGGAAGGAAATGGAAGAGAAAGAAAAGTATATATTAATATGTGTCTACTACAGATCCAGACCTCTAGCCATTTGTCCTATTCTATTTAAAGATGACTTCTTTCCTAAGTTTTCATGCTTTCCTTTATAGGATCTTTATGCATTGACCTTCATAGGTTACCCTTGTTATCACCTTGTAGTTGTGGTGGCCAAAGGCAGGATGCTTTACTTACTCTATCAAATTTTTCAGAGAAATACCCCTGTTATCCGTGATTTCCTCTACTGCTGATAAAAAACAAAATATGGAATCCGTTAAATACACGTAAACATCCTATAATCCTATCTTTCTATGTTATCACTGGAAGGGCAGTGGTAAAGAGACATATTTCTCTAAACACAGCATGGGATGCACTTATACAACTCTATTTGCAAGGTGAGCAGGGCTAGATTAGTGCAGATGGCTAATTCAGGAGCTTCTATGATACATAGAAGTTTTCTGAACAAGTATGTTCACCTCCTTTAAACCTGGACATGGGCCAGAACATAGAAACCATGATGATGGATTGGCTCGGCGCCTGTAGCACAGTGGTTACCGCGCCAGCCACATACACCGAAGTTGGCGGGTTTGAACCTGACCTGGGCCAGCTAATCAACAATGACAACTGCAACAAAAAATAGCTGGGCGGGCGGTGCCTGTGGCTCAAAGGAGTTGGGCACCAGCCCCATATGCCGGAGGTGGCGGGTTCAAACCCAGCCCCAAACTGCAAAAAAAAAAAAAAAAAATAGCTGGGCATTGTGGCAGGTGCCTGTAGTCCCAGCTACTTGGGAAGCTGAGGCAAGAGAATCTTTTGAACCAAGAGTTTGAGGTGGTTGTGAGCTGTGACGCTACGGCACTCTACCAAGGGTGACATAGTAAGACTCTGTCTCAAAAAAAAAAAAAAAAAAATGATTGTTAGAGCATAACTTAGAAGGTTTTTTAAAAATATTTTTATGAGGGGCAGCGCCTGTGGCTCATCGAGTAGGGCGCCAGCCCCATAAACCGAAGGTGGCGGGTTCAAACCCGGCCTCAGCCAAACTGCAAAACAGAAAAATAGCTGGGCATTCTGGTGGGTGCCTGTAGTCCCAGCTACTTGGGAGGCTGAAGCAAGAGAATCGCCTAAGCCCCGGAGTTGGAGGTTGTTGTGAGCTGTGTGACACCACGGCACTCTACTGAGAGCGATAAAGTGAGACTCTGTCTCTACAAAAATATATTTTTTTTTTAATTTTTTTTTTTTTTTTTTTGAGACAGAGCCTCAAGCTGTCACCCTGGATAGAGTGCTGTGGCATCACAGCTCACAGCAACCTCCAAATCCTGGGCTCAAGCGAGTTTCCTGCCTCTGCCTCCCAATTAGCTGGGACTACAGGCGCCCGCCACAACGCCCGGCCATTTTTTGGTTGCAGCAATCATTGTTGTTTGGCGGGCCCGGGTTGGATTCAAACCCGCCAGCTCAGATGTACGTGGCTGGCGCCTTAGCCTGCTGAGCCACAGGTGCCGAGCCAATATATATATTTTTATTAG
>CAUYRH010010188.1:0-20086 GCA_963574655.1 Perodicticus potto
GATACACTCATTCACCTTGCCCCCGGCAGAAGGGACTGTATTCATTCGTTTCCTGGCCAAGGAACCCATACACCTATATATACCCTGAGGCTAGAGGCCTAGAGGAGGAGACGGGGAAAGACCAGGAGAGGAACGGAGAGAGCTTCTCTCTCCCCACTTGAAATCTTTCCCTCTACCAGGAGCTTTGGTGTTTTCTGTATTCTTTTCTGTAAATCAATTCTCTCTTACCACGGAGGGGTGGGGGGGGAAATAATGTAATGAGGAATAATAAAATACATGTATTTAAAAAAAAAAAAGAAAGAAAATTCTCATTTTGAAAAACAGGTAGTAATAATACTAACACTTGTAAGGCACTCAGTATGTGCTGACCTTTCAAATATCAATGGAGGTTGTTTATCCACAACACATCCATGGGAAGGGGACCCTCAGAGGAGACCCACACTGATTCAGGCCGTGCAAACGCCCCCTACCTTGCCTGGGCTTCCTGCCATGGGGCGATCCCTGAGTATCCCATACCCAAGCAAACACACATCTGAGGAATTTCTTAGGTTGAGAGGCACAGAAGCCCCAGGACCTCCTTTCTTGGCCAGTTTCTGATCTCCTTAGAAAGACACACAATAGCCAGAGTAGAGCCCACGGCAAGGAAACCAACCCAGGGCTGACTCTTCCACTCTGGGCTTTGAGAAGAAACTAAAGATGTTTTCTTCTTTCTTTCTTTAGAGTTGATTTAGGTTTAAGGGATGATAATAGGATATACCCCTAAGGGGAAGAGGCATCATCACTACTGGGACACCTTTGAGATGTGTCCTAGGAACTGGGCCTACCAAGGGGCCTTGGTGAAGCCTAATTCCATATGGCCCACCTGGTTGACCAGCAACTGCATTGCCCATTCAGAACAAAGCCTGTGGAAATAGAAGGCATAAGCAAAACTCCCTTCGGAGTCTTCAAAGACATTTAGGAAACTATTTTGCTCGTCTGTGTTGAAGAAGATGCCGTCTGTCTAGCATCTTCTGGGAAAACGCTTTTTGGTCAATGAATATAGAAATCTTGTGTGAGAAGCATAAATTTATAGTAATATTTCACCAGTCCTAATATTACTAAAACAGTTTCTTTTAGCTTATCCTAGAGACTGCTTTATGTACCAGTTGTTACCACGTGTTTAGGGATGCTTTCTCTGAAATGTCAGGTAACTTCAGATGGGAATCATGCAATTAAATAAAAGCATTCATGGATCAGTCTTCATTTTCTTAACTAAAAATGTTTCACCCATATTCACCAGTTACACATATGAACATAACTATGACAAGAAATTTGAAATTCTGAGTTTTGATCAACTTTATAACAGCAAAGCTTCTAAGTTTTTAAATGTGGATTCACTTTAAATTACTACCGATTGTCAGGATCTCATCTTTCTCTAGACAAGTTAGGGAACCATCTAGTCATTCAACAGCCAATTTCATGTACCATCTGTAGCTATGATACTTTGTTATGATAAGTAATAATGTCCCTGACATGCTATAAAAATTCAAAATACCTTTCCAAGTAAAAACAAAATTATTTCATTTCTCTTACTATATTTCCATTAAACATAGTTATTATATGTGTGATACCATGTTAGTAAATCATATATTGTGAGGATATATAATTAATTGAAACATGACATTCACCAGCTGTGCAAAGAAAGCAGTTTACTCATAGAACGTTCCAGCAATGATATTTGTTATTTATCTTTCTTCTGTTTGATAGTCGGTAAAATTCCCCCTTGACTAAGTGAGTCAACCTGGTATAAAAGACTCCAATGGCAAAAGTTTACACGTTCTGCCAATTAATCTCCTGAAAAGCCATAACATTTTTATACGCTGAGCACCTGTGATGGTCCCTTTCTGTATGATGGGACCAGCTAAGTCTTTGTCCTGTACTGAAGGAACCCATCAACTTCGGGAATGCCCAGATCTTCATTGTGTTTACAAGTTTCTAAGGGTGCTGTTCTGTTTGCTTTTAAGCTATGTTGCTATAAATGACTCCAAGTACAGTAAATAGAAACGGAAACTACATGTCTATTGCAATGGTGTTGATGGCAAGTCATTTAAACAATCGCTTTGTTTACTCAGATCTGAGTTTAAAATTTTAAACATGTAAACTCCGGTTGACCTACAAAAAGAAAGAAAATGATTGTATGGTTTATTCTTGTGAAAGTATTATTCCATTAATTTTGAATTTACCAAATGAAGTAAAGAGACTGAGGATTAAAAAAGAAGCTCAAGTAGCCTGTGGGGCCCAACTGGCAGAGCCCCTCTGCTGAGCAGGCAACCCCCCACCCCTCCACGCCCCCATGTGGTGTGGCTTCTCCTGCCTGCGCCCCCAGTGGAGGCTGCGGTTCAGGTCCCCCTAAAGCCCCTGCAGGCTCTGCCAGAGAGACTTGTACACCAGGCCTTGTGGGGCTTCCTGCTGGGACAAGACTTCAGCTGTCAGACCAAGAGCAGATTAGAACTGTTTCTGCACTGATCGCTCACAATGGACTGGGCAGTGCCTGGGGGAGCCCTACACAGACATAGGGTTATCGTTCCCAGTTTACAGACTTGGAAACAAACTCCAGAGGTGAAATAAGCTGCCCAGGGTGAAGAACTTGCCCCCAGGGCACTGGGCCAGTGCTGCCCTCCTCTTAGGGACTGGAGAGACATGAGGACTAGTGAGTGAGTGCCGGACAGGGGATGCTTCTCGCCTGCACCCTTCCAGCACCTGCAGTAAGACTTCAGGTCTGTCTCCACACCTGGAGATGAGCACAGGGATCCCTGCTACAACTCCCAGCTCTCGCCTTCAGGAGCAGCACGTGAACACCGGCACAGTGGTCAACTTAGCCAAAACAAGAATGTCCCCCGACCTGGGAGGAAGAGTAATCCCAACAAACAACTAACATTCAGAGTGTGTTCATTTAGAATGTGTCACCCAACTCCCCCATCCCCAGCCATCCTGCAGGGGGCTGTCGGACCTTCTCATCCAGAGGAACTCTGGAGTGCTTGGTGGCAGTCAGGCACCAGCAGGAGAGGGGATCAGACACTGGCCCTCTGCTCTTGCCACGGTGCCCTGAAGCCTCTCCTCTGAAGCTACATTCTACAGGCTGCCAATACATTTGTGACTTGACAGTTGCTGATTAAACACCAAGAACTGCACTTTCAACACCATGAGAAATTAACATCCAGGTTAGAAACCACAGACACATATTAAATCGTCCTCCTCCCAGTCGGGAATTAGATGCCTAAATATGTCCCCACTCCACTGCGTCCTCTTCAGATTCTTACTGTTCAGTCTGGCCTTTCTCAGCCCCTGATTTTCATTCAGACCGTCTCCATTATCCCATCCAGGCTTTACACACCCAGCAGGTCCTGCCCTAATGTGAGCACAGTCCTGTTTACCTCTACAGGAAATAGATGTCAGCGATTATCTTAAAAACCTAAGCCTGATAATGTTACTCCTCTGTTTAAAGTACAGTATCTTAGAAATACCTGCCAAAAATGCCTCATCGGGAAAATAGTTCACTCTCCTTCCCCTTAGCAACCAAGAGCAAACGTTATTTAGCCCAGGCCTTTCTTTACAATCTTTGGCATATTTTCCACACCAGTAAGCAATCTTCCACATTTAAATAAAATTGAAAGACACCTGCTCTTTTTAAAAACTTAACTGTAAAACTTAAATTTTTAATTATCATTCCCTACAAAAAAAGGTAAGGAGAAACTAAAAGCATATATTTTACCTCTAACTTCCAAAACACGTGTAGAACTTCCTCAATTGTTTGCTGAATGTTAAAAAGCCAGAGTTCGGAAAACTCAGAGCAAAGGGGCTGAGGCCACGGTGAGTCTGTTGCTCAGACGCTGCTAAGGACTGAACCTGTCTTCTATTGGTGTGGTCAATTGTCCCCTGGATTCCCTGTAGCAACTGTAAACACTTGGCGGAACTCTCAACCCACCTCTGGCAAAGAGCAGAAAGAGCCTGGAATTCGTGACTGTTCCCACGGATCGGTGAGTGGCTTTTCTCATTTTGATAAACAGTGCACAGAATATACAGCCCACAAGTTAAATTGCAAACAAAATAACCTACTACATTCTTTGTCTAATCAATCCATCTTTTGTGGCATGTTAATATAATGAGGCATATGACTACAGGAGCTTTTTGACCTTATTTTAAATTGATTTTTTTCACTATTTGTCTTGGGAAGCATCCAGGTAACAAGGAGATGGGTTCAGTTCAACACATATTCAGTGTCTGCTCCATTCAAAATATAGGCCTCAAACAAAGAAACAAAACAAAACTTCTGACTTCTAAGACTTCACAGCCAGTTGTCTCTTATGTGAGACAAATATCAATATGCATGTATTCTCCCTACTCTTCATTTATTCTTTCAACAGCCATGTAAGCACCTAGTCAGGCCAAGCACTATGCAATGCTGGTGGGGGTGGGGAGTCTTCCCAGAGTGCTAATATCAGATTATTCTCTGTCCCCATTGCCTCAATTGCGGTCACCAGGACCCCAGGTAACGTCCCCATATTATTTTTTGTAAACCGTTTTATTGAAGTGCAGCTGATATACAGTAAGTCTTCATTTTTTTAAGCTGCAACTTTATGAGAAATAACATATAACAAAACCAGTTTTCCCACAGGCTAACGATATAAACAAGAGTTTTTTTTTAATTCCAGAGACATAATTCTAATCACAAAAACATAACCAAACTTCTAAATGAAGACCCCAAACACTTCTAAGGCATGTATTAAACATTGAGATAAGTGTAAGTGCATATATACTTAAGAAAGATGAATAAAAATTAAGGCAATGATTTTCCTGATTCTTGGTGAATCAGTGAGTGTCGGTGGTCACAGCAGTAGTGAGCTAAATCAAGGAATAAATGTTTGCAAAGTGAAAATTCTCAGGAGCACCTCCCACCATCACACAGCTAAAAAACAATCATAAATATGAC
Organism: Perodicticus potto; assembly: GCA_963574655.1. Lineage (NCBI taxonomy): Eukaryota > Metazoa > Chordata > Mammalia > Primates > Lorisidae > Perodicticus > Perodicticus potto. The sequence continues at coordinate 4,970 of CAUYRH010010188.1, forward strand.
CGGCTCACTGAGAACTTTCACTCGGTACAGTTTATTGTCAGGCATTTGTATGGTTATTACAAAGTTTACAAATTTTTATCTTACAATGACTTATATTCGCTTATTCATTTTTCAACTCACTTATTCCAGTTCAGGGCCCCAGGTGCCTGGGGTCTATTCCAGAAGCTCAAGGCTCCATTCTGTCCCAGAGCAAACACACACACGCACGCACGCACGCGCACAGTGCCCCCAGGTGGACACACCCGTCCACTCAGGTGCATGTGGTTGGCTTGTGGGAGGAAACCAGAGAACCCACAGAAAACTTGGACAGACATGAGAAGTATGGGTGCACTCCACACACTGTGGCTCCAGCTGAAAATCAGGGTTTTTTCTCATCACTCTTACAACAATATTAGAGGACCTGCTCTACAAGGAACTGAAAATATTTAACATACAGAGTATCCATAAAGTTCATGTGCAATTTACATTAGACAGCTATTTTAAATTGCACATGAACTTTACTGACCCCCTGTATATAATTTGATGCATTTCATACGCGTACACCCATGAAACCATTGCCACTGTCGAGGTAGCAGATATACCCAACAGCTACCAAAGTTTCCCTGGGTCCTACTGTTGTTTGTTTGTTTGTGGTGAGAACACTTAACGTGAGATCTACCCTCTTAAATTGCGTGGTGCCTGGTCCACCTGCTAACTGCAGACACCATGTTGTACAGCAGATCTCTAGAACTCACTCATCTCCCATAATGGAGACTTGGTATCCTGGGAATAGCATCTCCCCATTTTCCCATCCCCCTGCCCTGGCTCTCTACTCTCTGCTTCTGTGAGTTTGGCTGCTCAGATGCCTCCCACACACGGGATCAGGCTTTGCCCTTCCGCGTCTGGTTTATTCCACTCACTTTAAAGTCCTCCAAGGTCATCCGTGCTATACCAATGGCATGGTTTTCTTCTTTCTAAAGGCTGAAAAGTGCTCATTTGCATCTATACAGTCTGAACACATGTCATTTTCTTTATCTGCTCATTCACCTGTGGACGTTCACTGGTTGGCTATTGTGAATAACACTGCAACACAATTGAGAGTGTTAATATGTGCCCAGTAATGGGACTGCTGGATCCTTAGGTAGTTCTATTTTTAATGTTTGAGGAATCTCTACGCTGTTTTGTACAGCTGCTGTACCATTTTACATCCCCACCAACAGTGTACGAGGGTCCCAATTTCTCCACATCCTCCCAACACTTATTCTCTTGTGGTTTTTTAGTAGCCGTTCTAAAATGTGTGAAATGACATCTCATTGTGGTTTCGCTTTCCATTTCTCTGCTGATTAGTAACGTTAAACATCTTTCAATATTTTTGCTGATGATCTGTAGTTCTTCTTTTGAGAAATACCTGTTCAAGTCTTTTGCTCATTTTAAAATCAGGTTATTTGGGTTTTAGCTATTGGATTGGGGGGTCTCATATTGGTTTCAATGCTTAAGCAAAGATACCGTGTGTTTGGTTTTCTCCTCAATACAGAAAATGTTTATTTTGTGAGGTGGAATGTGCAAAATGAAAAGTTCCTTCAAATGTGACCTTGGGATGTCAATTACAGAGAACAAGAAAGTCTATATGCAAGAACAAGAAAATTCTCTCTATATTACAGAGAACAAAAAGTCTATGTGCAAGAACCAGTGTGGTTTGAAACACGAACAGCTTCTTGGCAGGTTAAGCAGCAGGGGGCAGGATGGTGCAGTGGGAGAATGCAGGAGGCCAGCCAGAACCCTGGGTCTGGTCCTATTCCAGTAAAAGCCTTTTCACCTCCCCCCTGGCTGCAGTTAACTCCCTGCAAAGTAAGAAGCTCGACTAGCCAGACTTTCCTATACCCAGTATTTCTTTCTTTTCACTCAGTAATATTGTTGTGTACCTACAACATGCTGAACACTGCTTTAAGTATTTTTTAAAAACTCACTACCTTGTTTAACTCTACTGAAAGAACCATCAAAACTAAATGTGTTAGTTCTACTGTAAAAGACATCACATAGTGAATGAATGAATGAATGGATAGTGAATGAATGCATCTGTGAGCCAGGACTGCAGCGCAATTTCAGCATCCCTAAGAACCACTTCAGTCTCACGTGTGATTTTTGACCGAGTGTCTGATTTATCACTGGGTAGTAGATGGCTGAGCAGCAAGATGCATATATTTTAACCACTCCTGTTTCACGGCAGACTTTCATGGTCACAGTTCCAACTCTAAGTCACACAGCACCACCAGAAGCATCCATTCTTTCTCCCTACAATTGGTGTGACAGCAATTTTTCCGCTTTGTTTTGTGGTGGCCCTATTTTGCTCTCAGATTTACCAACCCCAGCCCCCTTTTGAGTCACACTCCACCCCTCTCTCCCCTTCCTTCCTGAATTTAATAAGCTACCAACAAATCTGCTACTACTCGATCCAACAAAATGCTGCCCACCAGCAGCAACAGCGCAGACCTCTATTGTTAGAAGCCCCTCTCCGGGGGGATTCCTTGGGGCCCCTGGAAACAGGAGAGGGACTGGTCAAACCTTTCCCTGCCTCCTTTCCTGACTCCCATGGCCAGGGAGGGCGGGGACCAACAGGCAAGTGCTTCCTACCAGTTCAGAGGGTCAGGAACTGGGCGCCTTCCCACAGGGCCGGGCCAGGCTGGCGACAGAAGTGTCTGCGCTCCTCCAGGGCACGGCCTGGGCTGGAGCCTGTCACCACCCTTCAAACCCCTTTGAAGCTGGTCAAAAGTCCTGCTAATGCCAAGCTTGGGAGCTCATCTGCTTACACTGGAAGGGGCTGCTTCCTGCCTGCCTTTCACAGCCTCTCATACAAGGGAGGTGTCCTCACAATCATCTTGCAGGATTCTCACTTCAGACACCAAAATCTACACACCCCACAGAAGTAAGGTTTATGTATGGTAACCCATTGGGTGGGCCAAGACCTATTCAGTTCTGAAAGATTATTCTACTAACTTAGAGATCTATTATCATGTAATAATAGACTTATTTTTTAAAAAACTATTTAGAGACCCTTTAAAGTCTCATAAACATTCTTAGCTCCTGAAATAATTCCAGGCTCTTTCCCACCTTGACTGTCCTTCCCTGAACACGGTCCTGATTGTTCATTTTTATGAGAATATGGCACCCAAGAGAGAATGCGGGGTTTCTGCTAGAGCCGGGTAAGGGAGCTTGCTGTCCCCGCTTTGCAGCGTTTCCTCAGATTGACCTCAGCCAAAATCCTTACTTTTTTTCATGTGAACTGCTCCCAAGTCAAAATCTTCCGTTCTGTACTAAGGGAATTGGCTTTGAAGGCTTTCGTTTATGTTTTTGGTTTTTAGGAGAATCGGAGAACATTAGAACTAAAGTGCACAGAGCAATTACTAGCGCGTGTTTTCAAACCATGGGTTATGGCTCCTTCTCGGGCCATGAAATCAATTCCGTTGGTCACATGTCACTGTGACGGACTGAATGTTTGAGCCTCCCACCCCAAATTCATGTGTTGAGACAGCAGCTAAGGCGCCAGCCACATACACCTGAGCTGGCGGGTTCGAATACAGCCCGGCCCGCCAAACAACAATGACAGCTGTAACCAAAAAATAGCCGGGTGATATGGCGGATGCCTGTAGTCCCAGCTACTTGGGAGGCGGAGGCAGGAGAATCACTTGAGCCCAGGAGTTGGAGGTTGCTGTGAGCTGTGATGCCATGGCACTCTACTGAGGGCAACAGCTTGAGGCTCTGTCTCAAAAAAAAAAAAAAAAAAGAATTGCATGACCCCAGAAAGTTATTTACATTCACTGAAACTCATACCTCATCAATAAATGGGATACAACAGCACTTTCCTCCAAGAGGCATTAAGGAGAAACAGCCTCCCTTCTAGGGAGCACATACCAGGTGCCAGGAAATGGAACGTACACTTCACATGCGCTGTGACCTTGTGTGTTGGCATCCATCAAATGAGGAAACTGAGGCAGACTGGTTCAGATGTTTGTACTGAACCCTCCCACTACACTGGCTCTAAGTACAGAACGTCTCCACAAATGTAAGATGCCTTTGAAGCGCTTTACACGGCACGCACTAAATGCTTAGTACTGACACCAGGAGCCTTTACACTTTAGCGCCGCTCAAAGGACAGGCGCTCACAAGATGAAGCGCTCCGGCTGGAATGCAGGTGGATTCTCTGCTTCCCTGGAGAGGTCTGCTTGCTCGGCTGCCCCCATGTGCTTCACGAGGTGCCTTGACCCCGGCCGAGCTCCGCGTCTTGCTGCGCGCGGCCTGTGCTGCACCGGCCGCGCCCCGGAGCTGCGCTGCGTGGATGACCTTGTAACACCCGCCGGTCGTCCGGATCATGGTTATTGGGCTGGGACACGTGTCCGGGCCTCCTCTTTCCTCCTTTTTAGAGAAGCTCTTTTCACGGCTCCATGGAAGAGAAACTGTTCATTTGCGCCCGTTCACTTTCATCTGGTCCATTTCAGCCTCCGCACAAGCTTTCAGAATCTTGGGGACCCTCGCTGGCCGTGTCATCCTCGTGTCCTTTGCGTCTGCAGGGAAGACGCTGGGAACCGCGCTAACCAGGAGAGAGCCGAGGCCAGAGGGCTTTGTTAGGGCGGCAGCCAGCTCAGTATTATGGACTGCCTCGTTACTGTGTTTGCTCATCATTCCCAAACCCCTCAAACCCAGCCCTGCTCTTTCCAAAGGGAGAAATGGAGAGGAAGCCTCAGGAAATAAACCGCTGTGAGGGCGCCATCTCGTGGCGCGCGAGCCTCAGTGCAGCTGGATGACAAACGGAGGCGCTGGGGGCAGGAAAGGCGCAATCACAAGCAGCCTCCTGTGCCCGGAGGGTATTTGCACAGCTCTCTTGATCTGCACAGCAAATACTTTTTTTCTTATAATGTTTCCAAGTAAACTTTATGACTGGCCCTTATTCCTGTTGCTCCCCACTGGGAATAACCAAGTCCAACACTACCCAGCTTGATGGATGACCCAAAACAGGGGTGAGGGGGCACTGGTCCTTACTGAGCTAAACAGTAGAGAGAAGTCTTTAAACATTTTCTTCATCCTTCATGATTCTATATTTGAAATGAAAATTCCCTTTGCTTCCACTTATGATTTGGGAGCTATCTTTAAGAAATTCTTCATTTTAAATGAGTAGCTTTCAAAAGGGAGGCAATGCTAGGCTGGCCAGGCAGCTTCCTCCTGATCTCAGAGGGCCAATACTAGCGCTGACACCCTGATCCCTTTGGTCTGTTTCTCCAAAAAGTGGACCCCACTCCTTCAGGTGAGGTTACACTGCCTTCCACAGCTGCATAGATTTTTAACCTTCTAGAATGAAAGACAGCTATGACCAAGGACACATTTGTAACACACAGCAGGTATGAATGAGTCTTCAGAGTGAGTTTAAATAGTCATGACTTAATCCTTAAACTGGACGGCAAGGATCAGGCAGGTGTGCAGACGTATGGCTCACTGGGGTTTGTAGGGAAGAGAGAGCTGGAAGATTAAAACAAGAAAAGCAAGGAGCATTAGTCACTTGGGATCCCTGTATCAAGAGTGCACCTGCGTATCCCAGGCCAAACTCAGAACTTGTGATTTGAAAGGGTAAGTGTAAGGAAAACAGCCTTGTCACTTATTTGGTCAACACACATGCTTCAATCATAAAATCTGAGAATCAAAAAATAATGACAGCCGAACCCTGCCTGGCAGTGTGCTATATAAGAGGAGATCAACCTGGAAATAGATGTCCCTAATACTCTTGCTGGGCACTCCTGAAAAAAAGGACAGGCAAAGGCAAAGTCCAGAAAGACTTCCCTGGGCTCACTTCCCTTCATGATCCAAACAAAAATCATCTTTCTGACAATCCTTTTTATTACAAATTTATAAATTCCAAAATTATAGCATCTCAACCCTGTAACGCCTATGGAATTTTAACTTATGATTATAATTCTTTCTTAACCTTGAAACAACCTTAAAGCTGATTTAATAGAGTACCTTAATTTTACAGATCAGGAAAAACCTGAGTACCTTCATGCAAAGCCTTTCTACTTCTTACACTGCCGCCTAGGACAATTATCTGCAAGCTTCTTTCCTGCTGAGACTGCTTTGAGGGCCAGAGAAATACAGCATGAAATCCTGATAAGACAGAGTCTTGCAGTTTAACGACAGGCTGCCTTCTCTAATTGAGTCTCCTCTTTGTTGGAAAAAGTAGTTAAAACTAAAAAAAACAAAACAAAAATCAGTCAGTATGTTAGTAATTTGTGAAACACTCAAAAGTTCAATACCTTACATAGCGGGCTGTTTTCATTTAACCTTTGCTTATTTCACTTAGGTAATGTAAGGGACAGTGATTAAAGGCCAATCACTTAAGTCTCTCTCTCCCATTTCACCTTCCATTGGCCTCTTCCATAAGGAGCACCTCACTGTGGGCTGGAAAGTCATTTCTTCATGAAATTCAAAGTGTAGAAGTTTGAGAGCCTCAACTCAGGATGACTGCTGGGGATCTTGAGAAGGTGGTGTGTTTTCATTTCCTCCCAATACGAGCAGTAAGCTGTTCCACTTCAAGTAAGCGTGAGTCGTGCTGAAATGCCACGTTCAAATGAACTAAGACTGCAGCATCAACTCTCCCTGGATGTACACCAAAATACCTGCCTTCCCTGTCACGTGGACAAAAATAAGTCCCAGCCATTGTATTTACAAACTGTGAAGTGGGAAAGCAGAGAAATAGAACATCATTAAGTTCTGTATTTTTAATACAAGTAACTAGAGAAGGTGAGCTTTCAAACAGGCTTTTACGGGGATCTCTCTTTCTTTAAAAACTACAAGAAGACACTGGGCATTTCGGCTGCCCCCAGAATTCTAGTCCCATGGATGTTACCTCAGTCCATTCCTGCAGCAGGCGGGCTGATTATCAGAGGAAGAGGATCAGAGCAGGGGAGACATCCTCCAGAAACAAACTAATAGAATTGTAGTCACTTTTTGTTAACAACGTACTTGGGCGACGGCAATCCCTAGTCTCCATAACTGAAGATCAGATGTACAAGAGTGTCCTGGAGCTGTGGCCACAGGGATCCCAGGGAGGACAGATGAGGAAGGCCAGAGCAGGGATCAAGTCACTGCATGTGTTAAAGGGCTGACTAGACTGAAAAGCAGAACAAGGGTGGCACCTGTGGCTCAGTGAGTAGGGCGCCAGCCCTATATACCGAGGGTGGTGAGTTCAAACCCCGCCCCAGACAAACTGAAATAAAAAAATAATAATTAATAAATAATGAAAAGCAGAACCAGAAAGTTCTGTGCACTTCTCCTGGAAAGCAGCAAGAATTCTTTCAGTCTACAGGTGCTTTTATTTAAAAACAAAATTATTGTGAGAAATCAAAACCTCAGGCTGTCCCATGGGCAGATATGAGGTGCATTACCTGCAGGGAGCAGGGACCAACTTTCTGGGGATTACAGATGAAGATTGATCCAGGAGAGCTGAATCCTGAATCCCTGGCTGAAGCAAACATAAAACTGCCCTATAGGAACACTTGCACAACCCAGGGGATATGGGTCACCCTCAGAAAGGATAACCCTCGCTGACGATAAATCGAAATTCAGAGTGACGTAATCAAAACTACACCTGCAGGCTGGGCACAGTGGCTCACACCTGTAATCCTAGCACTCTGGGAAGCTGATGCAGAGGATCCCTGGAGCTCAGGAGTTTGAGACCAGCTTGAGCAAGAATGAAACTCCATTATATACTAAGAATAGAAAAGGAGCCAGCTGTTGTGGCAGGCATCTGTAGTCCTAGCTATTCAGGAGGCTGAGGCAGGAGGATTGCTTGAGCCCAAGAGTTTGAGGTTACTATGAGCAACTATGCCACTCTAGCCCAGGCAAAACAGCAAGACTCTGTCTAAATAAATAAATAAATAAATAAATGCCAAAAATAAAATAAATAAAATAAAACTACACTTGCAAGCACCATCAAAACTCCATGAAGAACCACAATGAAACAAAGGTGGGCAACAATCAATGTAGGTAGAATTAGCGCTCAAAAAATGAGAGGAAATAGAAAAATCTGAAAGGCACCATTAAAATAATATGTTTAAACTTATTATACAGATAAAAGAAAGAATATAAACAATAATGAAGAGTAAGACAGCATTTTAATTTTAAGAGATCAAGTATATGAAAATACCATCTTCCCCTTTATTATTGTTTATAAGATTGAGACTCTCAAAAAAAAAAGGAGATCAAGTATGTATATTTGGGGAAAACAAATATAAATGTAGGAATTAAAAACAGATTTGTTGGATTTCCAGAGAAGGCATGAGGTATAGAGAGTGGGAAAGATTGTCACATGTACTCTGTGACAAAAAAAATAAATGGTAGACAATGGCAGACACATAACTCTTCTTGTACCCATTAGAGAACTGAGGTCACAAACACAATTAACCAGAAATCTTTAGAGATGGATGTCTGCGCAAAGAAAAAAGACCCAAGCTTGTGCTTACCTAGAGCAGATGTCATTAGAAACCACGTAAGCCTACAAGAAGATTCAGCTAACGTTTAATGAATTGTTGAAGGTCTAGTGTGAGTTAGAAGCCCCTGAGGCTGCAGACAGAGGTGGCCACAGTAGAACTCTACAATAAATGCCAAAAGAAGTTCTTCACTTAGGGAATATAAAATATATCAGAAACTCGAATTTACATGAAGAAATGAAGAGCACTCTAAATGAAAAATATAGAGTAACATAAAATTTATCTTTTCTTTGCATAGTTTATAAAAAGATAATTGAATGTTTAAAGAAAATAGTAACAATGTAATCTCTGTTGATAGCTCATGTAAAAGTGAAATGGAGAGCAACAATAGCACAAAGAATGGACTTGGTGCTTGTAGTTCAATGGTTAGGGCACTAGCACATGCACTAGGGCTGGCAGGTTTGAACCTGGCCCAGGCCTGCTAAACAACAACAACAACAACAATAAAAATAGTCAGCCATTGTGGCAGGTGCCTGTTGACCCAGCTACTTGGGAGGTTGAGGCAAGAGAATCACTTAAGGCCAAGAGGTTACAGTGAGCTGAGATACCACATACTCTACCAAGGGTGACATAGTGAGACTGTTCCAAAAAACAAACAAACAAAAAAAAATAGCACAAAGAATGGCAAAAAGGAAATAAGAATGTGCTGTTCTGAGTTCCTTAAGCAACACGTGAATGGTATACTATTGAGGGTAGACTTAGGTTATTTTAAAATGCAAATGATTATTTAAAATTATATGTGGATGTTAGGGCCATAAGTTTTAAAATTTGTAAGAAGTACAAATGACAAAAATTAAAAAGTTAAACTAGAATAATAAAAAAATTTTCTAATAAACCCAGAGAAGGTATTAAAGAGGGAAAAATAGACAATAAATAGAACAAATGAAAAACAGATAGCAAGACCATAAATTTTTCCCAACCTTAATAATAATCATTTTAAATGTGACTAATCTATACAAACCAGTTTAAAGGAAAAGATTGTCACATAGAACAAAACAACATTGAGACTCAAATATATGTTGTCTATAAGAAACTTACTTTAAAATTAAGACATAGTTTTGAAGTATAAATATGTAGATGCATATAGATAGCTTAGAAGTATAAATATGAAGAAATCATACAAACGCTAACAAAAAGAAAACTGGAGTAGCTAGACTGATTTCCGGCAAAGTATATTTCATCATAAAGAATATCATCAAAGATAAATTGAAAATCAACTAATGATAAAGCTATCGATTTTCTAAGAAAATTTTCCAAGAAGAGTAACAGTCCTAAATGTGAATGTACCTAACAATGGAACTTCGAAATAAAAGAGGCAAAATCGGATAGGTTTGAAAAGGAGAAACAGGCAATTCTACAATTATAGTTGGAGCAATCAAGGCTCTTCCCATAGGGTGGGCACCCATAGCTCCGTGATTAAGGCACCAGCCACATACACTGAGGCAGGGGGGTTAGAACCTGCCCTGGGCCTGCTAAGCAACAATGACAATCACAACAAAAAAAATAGCTGGGCATTGTGATGGGTCCCTGTAGTCCCAGCTACTGGGGAGGCTGAGGCAAAAGAATCACTTAAGCCCAAGAGTTAGAGCTGCTGTGAGCTGTGATGCCACAGCACTCTACTAAGGGCAACATAGTGAGACTCTGTCTAAAAAAAAACAAACAAACTTTTTTCCTAGTGATTGATAAGATAAATGGCACTCGGGGCATATAGGTGAACTAAACAACCTATCAACCAACCTGATGTAACTGAGATTTAGCAAACACTCAACAACAGAATACACATTCTGCAATGAAACATTCGCCAAAATGGACCATATGCTACATAAAATAACCTCTAACAAATTTTTAAAAATAGGAGTCATATAAAGTATGTTCTTAGACCAACAATTAAATTGGGAAGCCCCCAAATATTTGGAAATTAAACACCCTTCTAAATAATACACGGATCTAAGAGGACATCTCGAGCAAAATTTGAAAGTATTTTAAACTGAATGAAAATAAAAACAAAATGTATGAGATGCAGCCAAAATAATTCTCCAAGAAAATTTATAACATTAACTGCTTAAATTAGGAAAGAACAAAGTTCTAAAATCAGTAACTTAATCTTCCACCCTAAGAAATTAGATAAAGAATAGTAAATTAAACCCAAAGAAGAGGAATAAAATGATGATGATGAAAACAGAAATCAATGAAATTGAAAACAAGAAAACAATAGAGAAAACCAATGAAACCAAAAGCTGCTTCCTTGAAAAATTCAATAGAGTTGTTAAACCTAGTGAGTCTGACCAAGAGGGGAAAAAAAGAAAAGGATGTAAATAACAATACCAGGAATAAAACGGGGAACTTCACTTAACTGAAGGATAATAGGAGAACACAATGGACAGCTGTTTACCTCCCATAAATTCAACAACTTAGATGAAATAGGTCAATTTTCTGAAAAATGTAAACTACAAAAACTCAATGAAGAAGAAATAGGGAACCTGAATCGTATCATATTTATTTTAAGAAATTGAATGTGTAGCTGAAAAACTTCCTGCACAGAAAACTCCAAGCCCAGATGGTTCCCTTGATGAATTCTACCAACATCTAAGGAAGAAATAAGATGAAATAAACACAATGTCCTCTGATAATAAAAGAATAGGAAATACTCTGTAAGTGATTTTATGAGGCCATGATTAATCTAATATAAATACAAAAGACATTAAACAAATAAAATATCAAACCAATATTCTTTGTAAACATAGATGGAAATTTTTTAATACAACATCAGGAAATTGAGTCCAGCAATATATGCGAAAAGGATTATATATCCCAATCGAGGAGGACTCATCCCAAGAATGCAAAACTGATTCAACATTTGAAAATCAATTAGTGCAATTTATGATCATCTCAATAGATTCCAAAACAGCATTTAACAAAATTTAACACCCATTCATGATTTTAAAAAAAAAATCTCTTAGGAAACTAAGAATAGAAAGGAATTTCATTTCTCTTATAAAGAACATCTACGTATCTACATACAACCTACAACTAACCTCAAAAGCCTGAGTACTTTCGCCACCATCTGACAGCGGGGACAGAATGTCTTCTCTCACCACTCTTGTTCAATATCATACTGGAAGTTCTAGCCTTTCAATAAGGCAAGAAAAAAAAAGCCATATACTTACAAAAGAAAATAATAACACTGCCCCTATTTCCAGATGACGTAATTATCTGTGAAGAAAATCCCAAAGAATCCCCAAACCATCATTCAGAACAAAAAAAGTAAATTTTAAAAAGTCACAGGATACATGGCCAATATATGAGAGTCAATTGTCTTCCAATAAGCAGCAACAAACAGTTGGAATTTGAAATGTAAAAAACAATAACACCAAAAATCTGGCTGGGTACAGTGGCTCATGCCTGTAATCCTAGCACTCTGGGAGACCAAGGCAGAAGGATCCTCTAAGTTCCGGAGTTTGAGACCAGCCTGTGCAAGAGTGAGACCCTGTTTTCACTAAAAATAGAAAAATTAGCCAGGCATTCTGGTAAGCACCTATAGTCTCAGCTACTTAGGAAGCTCAGGCAGGAGGATCACTTGAGCTCAGGGATTTGAGGTGGCTGTGAGCTATGATGACCCCATTGCATTCTAGGTGGGGCAACAGACAGAGACTCTGTCTCAAAAGAAAAAAAGTCACTAAAATTTTATGAGCCTGGGAGCTCATTACAATGAAAACAAAATTGGAAGGAAGGAAAAGGGTTTCTTTTCTCTCTTTTATTAGTTCTTGTTGGCTCAAACCCCTCATAAAAACACACACCACTAGCCCCATCAGATGTTAACATTGCTTCATGGTGAAACCAGGAGCCCTCAAATAGGAGAATCTTTATCTTCCCTCTACCAAAGAGCAATGCACTTGTTTCTATACCCCGTACCACCTGCCCTGTTCTATTGCTATCAATGAAGTACCCTATCAAAGGCCTTGTGCTTTTGCACTTCTGAATTCTATTTGCAACCTCTATCACCCATTTCTCCTCTCTTGTTTCAAACATCGTCTAGAATTTCCTATCTCAAAAAAAAAAAAAAAATTCCCCTTCTCTCATATCCAGTGTCAGCTATAACCCTTTACTCAAGCCCATGTGGGGAGAAAGAACTGACAGGGGCCGTGTCTGAAGACTGTCCACCGTAGTGGATGCTTCACAATTCTTGCTTTACTTGACGTCACAGCAGCAAAAGACCTAGTAACCAAGTCTTCTTTCTCGAAAGTCTTTCCTTTTTTTTTTTCTGCATTCCTTGATACCCCTTTGTTTAGTCCCACTGTTACAGTTAGCTTTGGGCACTCCTTTGAGATGCCACACATTTCTTTGGGGGGCCTTGTTTTCTCAGCCTCTGAACACTTGAGAGGTGACCTCATCTTGCCTTACGGCTTTCACAACCTACTCTGCGCCAACAACTCCCAAGCCTGGATCTGCAGCTCGGTCTTCTCCCTGATGACCAGGGCATGTGTCAAACTGCCTGCCGGGACCTCCAGAACGCATCAGGTGAGCATTTCAAACCCAGTCTGACTTCTTTCCATTCAAATCTTTTGTCAAATCCCATAGTCCCTGATCATTACATTTAAAAAAGCATTTTCATGCCATCTTTCTCTATCCCATACATTACTTCTTTTTCTTAGACTGCACCATCAACTGACGTATTTATTTCACTTCTTTATCATATGCCTTTTGATTTGCCTTATTGGCTATGTGTCCCCAGAATCTAGAACGTATCTAAAGTATTTTGGGCCCCTTATCTGCTGCTTGTCGTGAGGGCCAACCCAGTATCCCAAGAACTTCAAAGCCTCATTTAATACTTGCCTTTCTCCACTCCCCTTAGCTTACAGGTGAAATTGCTCAGTTCCCAGGGCTTTGAACATGGCCTATTCTCCTTTTGGCTCCTAATCTACCTCTTAATTTGAGGATAGAATCAGTTGGGTGGGGGGAATAGTTTTCTAAAGTCTTTGCTGTGTAAGCCTAGATCTTGTGCTGACATCATCCAAAACATAAAGAGCAGCCACTGGTCTCTGAAGATAATTTAGCTCTCAATTAGTGGTGGTGAGGTACACAAATCAAAACCAAGATCTTTCCTAGAGTTCACTTCTCTAGTATTTTGAACTCAGAAAATAACAAAGGGATGCAGCTATAGGAAAAAGTCAATGACAAAGCCTTTGGTTGTCAAATATTGAGAAGAGTGGAGCTCGCAAAGCAACTGAGAAAGAGCAAGACAGGGGCTCTCAAAAGACAGAGAGTATTTTTCTTTTATTTTTTTAGACAGAAAGTATTTTAAGGGGGAAACAATCAACTGTGTCCACAGCAGGGTGTGCAGGGAAGGCTGTGGTGTCCTGGAAGACCCACCGCAGTGGAGAAAAGAGGGTCAAATCAGTGAGCAATGATTATGTGCACAATAAGCATAGGTCCAAGTAGACCCAGCGAAAGTATTCATGCCCAGGGCTTTACCTTGGAATCCTTCTGGCTCCAGTACCCACAGGGTCACTGGGTCCCAAAGCAAATCACTCCAGCCACTGCTCTTAGCCACAATTGCAAATTGATGAGCACAACAATATGTACCCACCTACACCACACCACAGGGTACTTGGTTTCAAGGGTACAAGGGGCTAAACGTTTGTATCCCCCAAAATCCATATGGTAAAGCCCTAGCCCGATATGATGGTGTTGGGAGGTGGGACTTTGGGGAAGTGATTAAGTCATAAGGGTGGGACTCATAAATGGCACTAGTGCCCCATGAGAAGAGGCCAGAAGCTGTACTTCTCCCACATGAGGACACCATAAGTCAACAGTCTGCAACCCAGAAGAGGTGCTCACCAGAACCCAACCATGCCGGCTCCCGTCTTGGACTCTCCAGCCTCATTAAACCAGAATTTTTTTAGTTGAGAATCTCATTAAATTACAACTTTTTAGTAGAAAACTGAGTTTTTTAAAGAATAGAGCACCGTTTTTAAGAAAATTAAGCATAATTGCACTGAATCTTTGACCTTTAATGATTAAGAATTATATCTTTTTCAATGTAGCATATATCAAATATAGGCTTACAGATAAAATACAGGTAGTCACACAATCCCATTACTAGGTATCTACCCAGATGAACAAAAGTCATTTTACCACAAAGACATTTGCACCAGAATGTTTATTTGTAGCTCAAATCATAATTGCCAAGTCGTGGAAGCAGCCCAAATACCCATCGACCCATGAATGGATCAACAAACTATGGTATATGTATACTGCGGAGTACTATTCAGCCATTGAAAACAATGTAGACTTTATGTCTTTTATATTTACCTGGATGGAGTTGAAACGCATTCTTCTTAGTAAAGTATTGCAAGAATGGAAAAATAATGTACTCCATACTAATATGAAACCAATATTTAAACAAGTACATGCTCCTATGTACAATAAAACACAAATATAGTCTAGAACTATAGACTGGGGCTGGAGGAGGGATGGGGAAGGGGTTGACGAAGACTGTCAGAAGGTGGGAGAGTATGAGGCAGGATCTCACCTAATGTGCACATTGTGCGGGTGTATGACACGCCCCCTGATGGCCACCTGCAGAAACAACTTTTGGTGTTTTCTG
>CAUYRH010010192.1:0-10418 GCA_963574655.1 Perodicticus potto
ATATGGGGAGAGGGGCAAGGTGGGGAGGGGAGGGGAGAGGATGGGTGGAGGGAGGGTAATTGGTGGGGCCACACCTACGATGCATCTTAGAAGGGTACAGGTGAAAGTTACTGAATGCAGAATATAAAGGTCTTAACACAATAACTAAGAAAATGCCACGAATGCTATGTTAACCAGTTTGATGAAAATATTTCAGATTGTATATAAAACCAGCACATTGTACCCCATGACTGCATTAATGTACACAACTATGATTTAATTTTAAAAAAGAGGAAAAGAAGGAAGAAGGAAAGAAGAAAGAGGCAAAGAAGGTGGCCGCTGCATGATCAAGAATCTGCAAATCGCTCTTACAAATGGTGATTTATACTTGCCCATTGCATCTTACTGTCAGCTTCAAACAGCCATTGGTTTTAAAAGATATGAGAGGAAAACATTAAAGAAATTCTGCCCATTATCTCCTTGAGAAAAGCCCAGTTTTCAACTGTAAACCCCCTCAATCTTGTTGGCTTTCACCAGTCTAGCATTCTGTGTTTTTGCTGAATTTCTGCTATTAACAAGCATCCAGCCTTAGTCCATATTTCAGTGTTGTCTTAGAGCCAAAAGAGCTGCCTATGTCATCTAGTCAAATCTCTAATTTTCAGATAAAGCACGCCCCAGGTCTAGAGAGGTTCCAGGGATTTCCCAGATTCCCTTGGCCAGGTGAGGGTCAGAACCTGCCCTTCCTATCTCTTGGTATACTCAGTATCTTTTCGTTCTACATGCTAATCTGACAATGACTAGCACGTGGCCCCAGTGCACGTGTGGTTAATTCTCTATTGATGTTCTAGCATCATTTATAACTCAGTCAATAATTGTATCTTTGGCTGGGAATTTGACATTAGAAATTCCCAGGATTTGTTTGCTTATAAGTTAAGATTTATTATTTTTCTTTTCTTTCTTCCTCCCCCCACCCCAGAGATAGTCTCACTCTCTCTCCCAGGCTGGTGTACAGTGACATCATCATAGCTCACTGCAGCCTAGAACTCTTGGGCTCAAGTGATCCTCCTGCCTCAGCCTCCTGGGTAGCGGGGGACTACAGATACTTGTAACCATGCCAAGCTAATTTTTTTTTTTTAGAGATAGGGTCTTGCTATGATGCCCAGGCTGGTTTCAAGTAATCCTCCCACCTCAGCCTCCAGAATTACTGGGATTACAGTCATGAGCCATATAAGTTAAGATTTAATTCTTTTTAAGGTTTAAGAGATGAAAAAATAAATATGCAAAGCTGTGAATTTGATAAAGAATTGATAAGGCCACCAATCTGGAAGTATCTGTCTGCATTTTGTTACCGGTGGTGGATTCTGTTCATTTTTGCTTAATTTGTGAGCTATAATGAGTCTACGTGTTTTGTCATTGGCATCAGCATTGAGTCTACATTTATCTAACGCAGGGAATCACAGAAGATCCCCAAAAGAAAGTTCTGGCTTTCCATGGGAAGACAACAACCTGTTTTACCCCCCTCTAAGAACCCTAAAAGACCTCTGGGACTGAAAACAAAGTACCCCAGTGGTCCTTTCGTCATGGGGAACACTTCTCTCTGTGGGTAGCAGAGATGCCCCACTTCCCAAATTCTATACTCAGAAGTTAAATTAGCAAAAGAGAGGTGTAAGTTGGAGCATCTACTCACAAATCAAAATACATACCTGATAATTCAGCCTTGCCCCCCCTTTGCCCAGCTATTGCCAGCTTGTTATGTAATTGATATCATCTCTGGCCTCTCTAAAGAGCAATTTGGCTTCTTGTTCCAACTCTAGAATGCAGTTAAATTTTTCTGAGGTCAAAATTTCCATTCTTTTAAGCATCAGTAAATAGTAAAACAGATGTTTCTCTTTCACTGGGTTCTAGAATGAAGAAATCTGCAGATGGTTTCCTGCCTGGGTCAGACTCAGTTCAAACATAGGGGAAATTACTAAGGAAGAAAAACAAGCCTCGTTTGCCATGGTTTTATTTTACTTTATTTATTAGAGCCAGTAATTATTGCTTCTAAGTCATGATTTGCAACATGAAATCTAGCTCACAAACAATATTTCTTCTATCTTTTAAGGCCTGATACAAAATTCAAAGAAATTTTCCATCCATTATTATTTTTTCTGCAAGGATTCCAGAGTTATTTATAGTGACTAACAAAAGAAGGTGTGTTCGAGTTTATTTAACAAAGTCCTTATGTTGCAGATGGTTCTGCCAAAGACAGGTCAGGCTATTTGACACTAACCAAATCACAGGATCGTGTGGCTGGAGGAAATCATATCTAAGACTGCAGTACTGAGCCACCTCTGGTCTACCTCCTAGAGTCAGAAAATCCTGGTGCATTGTACGTCCTCTCTTTGAGACCCAATTTGCTGCACACAGCCAGGGATCACAGCCAGGGATGTTTGTTGATTCCCCGCCCCCCAGAAACTCCTGCAGCTCCCTCTAACCTTAGCCCTTATTCAAGGAGCGTTTAGTCTTTAGGTGAGCACAGGCCCCCACATCCTCTGGTGATAAGCCAGCCTTGTTTTTTTTTTTTACAGACCAGAGCACTTCACAGGTATTCTTTCAGTGTTCCCTTCTCCAACTCCACAGAACCAGTAATCCCGGTGCCAAAGCCACCCAAAAAGGAGAGGCATGAAATTTTATCCCCCCAGCAATTTAGGACTCAATTCTTTAGAGCACCATTATTTGGTGAAAACTACAGGTTGGATAAAAACCATTTTAAACGCTCAAATGAATGTTAATTTTATAGTTATTAGGCTTTGGCCATGTGCTAGGTGTGGGGCTACCTGCTGGTAGATCAGGCCACCTGAGAAAGACATGATTTCTTCTCTAGGGGCTAGTTGTACTGTGGGGAAGGTACATTTATAGAGATGATTAGAGGCTGACGTAAGAAGTGTGATATTTGACATTAATATTTCTTTTTCTTTTTTTTTGTAGAGACAGAGTCTCACTTTTTTGCCCTCGGTAGAGTGCCGTGGTGTCACACAGCTCACAGCAACCTCCAACTCCTGGACTTAGGCGATTCTCTTGCCTCAGCCTCCCGAATAGCTGGAACTACAGGTGTCCGCCACAACGCACGGCTATTTTTCTGTTTTGCAGTTCTGCCGAGGCCGGGTTTGAACCCACCAACTTCGGCATATGGGGCCGGCGCCCTACTTGATGAGCCACAGGTACCGCCCCCAATATTTTTCTTTATCATCAGTGAAAATTCCTCCACAATCTAAGGCAGTGGTTCTCAACCTTCCTAATGCCGTGACCCTTTTAATACAGTTCATATTGTGGTGACCCCAACCATAAAATATAATAATAAAATATGGCTGGAGGTCACCACACCCTGAGGAACTGTATTAACGGGTCGCAGCATTAGGAAGGTTGAGAACCACTGATCTAAGGGATGTTTTCAAAATGGTATTCTTTTTGGATTAGCCTGGTTATAGAGATTTTAAAATTGTAATTAGGGATAATCTAAGACTTTTAAGGAAGGAAAAGATAAAAATACCCATTTAAAATGCTACCTTCATTCATTTTAAAGCTGTATATAAAGTTGCAAACATCGTGCAACACCTTGTGATTTTTATGCTCTTCTTTTTTGAGACAGAGCCTCAAGGTGTCACCCTGGATAGAGTGCTGTGGCATCACAGCTCACAGCAACCTCCAATTCCTGGGCTCGAGTGAGTCTCTTGCCTCCGCCTCCCAAGTAGCTGGGACTACAGGCAACTGCCACAACGCCTGGCCATTTTTTTGGTTGCAGCTGTCATTGTTTGGCGGGCCCAGACTGGATTCGAACCCTCCAGCTCAGGTGTACATGGCTGGCGCCTTAGCCCGTTGTGCCACAGGCGCCGAGCCTCTCCTTGATTTTTATAATAAGAAAAAATAGGTTTGTTTAAAGTGTTGCTTTCCATCCTATAGAAATGTACCAGTACGATGAGTGCATGTATGGTGCTAGGGAATCTTCTACCTAAAACATCCTTTTCCGATATTTTATAGTCCTTTGAACAACTGGATTTGCATTTACACAGAGTCAGTGTTGTTGATTTCACCTGTGGTTTCAAAATTGCTGAGTCACATCTTCATGGTTCTGACTCTTCATCTGAGAATTCTTTCTCTCAATCTTTATTTATTTTGCCTTTGAACTAAAATCATCTTGTACTAAACAACCTTTGAACA
This sequence comes from Perodicticus potto, assembly GCA_963574655.1. NCBI lineage: Eukaryota > Metazoa > Chordata > Mammalia > Primates > Lorisidae > Perodicticus > Perodicticus potto. The sequence continues at coordinate 4,180 of CAUYRH010010192.1, forward strand.
TCCTTTGACGTCTAAATAAATATTGTCTTATTAGCTCAAAGGGCAGAGACCTCTTGTAAGTGTACAGCGCAGCCATGTAAAAACACATCAACTAAGTTTGCTTCCTGAGTTCACAGTGAAATATGAAAAGCCATAGAGAGGTGGACATATGGGCAGTTATTATCTTTCTGGATGAATCCTTAAACTCCTGAGCTGGGACACCTGTTCTAAGTCAGCCTATTTGGTAAGCAAAACAGAACTTTATTGAAGGAAATTTCTATCCCCAAATGAATTCATCAGTCACATCTATTTATGCAAATTTAAATCAAACCATCCTTAATGAAATCGTCTCAGCTTCAAGAAGTACTGCAAGCAAATCTTATCTAAAATGAGCATCACAAAGCTTTTTACAAGAACAGCATTCACTACCCAGCTTTCCAAAATTAAAGCATGAGCTCCCTCTGCTGAGTGAATTAATGTTTGTTGAGGAAACAGAATCTAAAAACATTTGTATATTGCCTATTAAGCCATTGTGATCTTAGAAACATAAGCAATTATGAATATAAAAAAAACTTTCTTTTTTCAAACTTTTTTTTAATGCCTATAATACAGAGTGGAATACAGAGTAGAATGGAAAGGTAATGGAAAAGCAATTTACAAGGTAGAGATGTTTTTCAATTTCCTAACAAGGTTCCTAAGCACAGCTGCTGGATGGCAATGCTTTGTAATCACCATGATGAATTACCAGCAGGTGTTTTTAAACGGCCTGTTTTTCACACCTACCCTATTACCCAGCTTTGGTTCTTCACAGCACTTGTCATGTCTGAAATTATGTTACTCATGTATCCATTTTTCTGGTTATGGCTGTCTTCCCCTGTGAGAATGTTGACTTCCCAACAAAGGAGAACTTGTCTGTGCTCCCAGCCCCTAGAATACATGGAGTGCCAGGCACACAGTAAGTGCTCAGAAATATTCTTTTAATGGATGGAGGGAGGTGGGGAAAGCAGTCAGGCAGGTTGGCATTTACTTATAGTGCCATGTGGAATTATGTTTTAACTGGAGAACCATTTGATGGTGATCACATGGAACTGCATACAGATTTAGTAGGAAATGATAGAAGTGAGTGAACTAAAGAAAGCCCAGTGAAAAAGCCCAGTTCAATCTTAAAGTCGGGTGGGCTGAGTAAGGTTAGACACAGAAACAAGCACGGTGCTAGGGAGGGGGACACCGTGGTTTAAAGAAAAAGGAATGGGCTCAGGAAGCTTATACTCTGATGGTGAAGACAGGTGTCAAGCAACTTACGAACTAAATGCAAAATGGCAATTGAGACAAGGGTTACAAAAGAGCAGAATATAATATTAGAGGGGCAGATAAGGAAGGCTCATTGGAAAGAGGGACTGCTTCTCCTGGGTGAGAACAAAGCAAATGGGAGTAACCAGGTAAAGATGTGAAACTTGCACAGGTGAAGCGCTAGAGACTGCAGGTGGCAATAAGGAGAGAGTGAGAGGGGACGGGAGCTTGCACCTGATGAGGGGAGGGACTCTTGATCCTTAGAGCAGAGAGCAGTACATGGCTTGAATGATTTTGATTGCCTTTTGGAGATTCTGATTTATTTTATTCTTTCCTACTTTTCTGTATTGACAAAGTGGTCTGCAATGAGGATGTGCTACTTTAGTAATCAGGAAAGTAGAGCATTTATTAAAAAGAACGGTGGTATTATATGCCCACTCCGGTCTTCTCTCCTGATTTCCCTCTTCTTTTCCAGGTTTACTGAATATTAACAAAGCTATTTCACTTTCAGAGCTGACCCCGAGTGTCGGTCTCAACCTGGCCCAGGTGAGGGACACCCTGGCTGATGTGGTCCCCAAGCTCCCAGAAGAGGAGACCCAGATGTACCATGCCCTCTTGTGCGTCTGAGAACCCCAGGTGGACAACAGGTCAGGAACACGGCAGTGCTTTCTGTACCCACCGTCTCGTGTGGGTACTTCAGTGAGGAAAGGAGGTATTGTTCACTATTTCTGCCTAATTCCAGACCCTTGTACATAAGCCACTTAAAGTGTCATACTCGAAGCGAGTGGAATAGAGAAACACCAGCACACTGAGTCCAAATTATTGATCGGCCTGGTTGAGACCAGGCTCATGCCTTAAAGTCTCTCCGCCCCTAGAAGCAGAGGTGGAAACCTTTTATAAGGGGCTTTCGGTAGGGCTGGAGGAATCCTTAATACAAGCTGAATTTGACAAGATCCAACACCTGGTAAGGGGAGTCCTTACAAGGGGAAGCTGGGGTTTTACAGTAATTACTGAACTCTTTCAGCTAAGCTTCTTGTCCTAAATGGGGAGTGTTGAAAGCCCCCAGCAAGATGGCGTTAGGGCGTAACCAAAGGGCCCAGGTGTTAAGTGGGGGGATGGTGCCTTCCTGGCCCACCCACCCATGATGGGGATCTTGTCTATAATTGTCTGCTGAGGACCTCTCCAGTCCAGAAAGGTCCATCTTAGCAGCTCCCAAAGGGGCTCTTTAGCTTGTTATCTTACAAGGACAACTAGTGGGTTCATCGAAAGTAACTGATCCGTTCATACCACAAATATGAGTAAGAACTGCACAACCTATACAACCTTGTGGTGTCCTTTCATATTTTGACAACTATAATATGTAATACGCAGCTCTTACTCTAACCATAGCATACATGTAAGCAGCTATGAACCATAAACAACACAGTAGCATTGCCCTTCTTAACCCCCAACTTCTCTGTGTAAAAGAATTGTTGAGGTGGGCATGGCGTCTCATGCCTATAATCCTAGCACTCTGGAAGGTCGAGGTGGGTGGATGGCTTGAGCTCAGGAGTTCAAGACCAGTCTGAGCAAAATCGAGACCCTGTCTCTGCTAAAAGTAGAAAAGCTGAGGCAAGAAGATTGCTTGAGCTCAAGAGTTTGAGGTTGCTGTGAGCTAAAATGCCATGGCACTCTACCCAGGGCAAAAGAGTGAAACTTTGTCTCAAATACATACATACATACATACCTACAAGAACTGTTGAATTGTTTCTGTGGCCCATCTGCACTCCCTCTTTAATAACTATGGCTTTTTCTGGATCTCGTGACATTCCCATTCTAGGCTGCCTGAATTAGAATGGTTGTATCTTTACAGAGGTCCTTTAGTCAGGGGAGGCAATCTCAGTCATTCTACCTACAATTTACTGTTCCAAGTAAGTTCTTCCATTATGGAATCCTCATTCAGGGTCTTTCTCAGGAGACAGCTTTCTCCAGGCTTCCAGATGGAAGGTTGTTCATGTGTGTTCCCACAGGCCATCCCTTCTCCGTCCCCTCATGCACCCAAGACTCTCTTCACCATGTCAGCTCCCTGCTCCTTGGAGCCACCATGCAGCCAGGAGAAGGGTTTTGATCGTGGTGCCCTGGCTGGGAAGAGACCACCTTTTCCCACACTACAGATGTCACTGTCTCAGGGATGCTGCCCATTCCCCTCTTTCACACTCTCCTGGCCTCAGCTCACCCCATAGACCCCTCACTCCCTTCCCCCCCACACACACTTTGCTACCCCCACCCACCTACTACCAGCTGAGCACCCAACGTGACCCTACTTAACCATTTCTTGTCTATCACCATGCAAACTGCACACGCATCATTTCAGAATAAATTGTTCATATGTAAATCATTATTTAAGTCCCTTCCTAATCAGAAATAAGAAGTGTTGGCATTAAAGTGATTTTCATAATTTATTATCACAGTTTCTGTTTTATCAGTAACTAAAGAGATTAGTGATTCCTCTAAAACATTTTAGGATTTGCAAGAAAATCTCTCATTCATGCTGGAATTTTTTATTCTAATTGCTGAGATGGACTAAAAAGAAATGTCATTCTCTGTTTAATTCAGCAATGTCCTGGGTTGATGAGTCACATTTCCTTTATTTCTTGAGCAGTTGTATTGTTAGCAGACTCCCGTGCTGATCCCAGCCCTGCTTTGGGGCATAGGATAGGTGATGGCACCTCAACATTGCTTCAAAGGGTGAGCTACGAAATTCCTTTATACACAGTGCTAACTTTTTTGATTTGGCTGTGGGTGGAACTGACAGCACAGACATCATGAGGACAGCAGGTGAAAATGAGGCACTTTAAGTAATCAGGAAGCATCAGTGAAAACATCTCAACTTACCTCTCTTACCTGCTCATCATAGAAAGCAAAACACTTGCAATTGATTAGTGTTATTCAGTGAGACTATAATCTAATGGAGTGCTTCTCTCCACACCACTCCACACAGAACACTTCTGACACCACCAGGGCGGGTGGCTCCTTCACACACTGAGCAATTCTCCAGCGCCCCAACTCAATTTAACTTAATTTTGACATTATTTACCTGGAGATAGCATCAGATCCCTGGGGGCAAGGACTCAATCCTCCAAGACTGCCCTCCTCTTCAAATGCTAATCAGAAGTCCAGGCCTCCAGGACTTCCACTGGTCCACAGGTTGTAAATTGGGGGTTCCTGGTGGGCCGTTCTTCAGACCCCTCAACGTGCTGGGCTATCTGGAAGCTCCTCTGGACTCTATTCTTCTGGATAGAGGCTGTCAGAGGCTTCATGGAAGCCACACTACATAGGCATAACTGATTCCCTCACTGATTTTTGGTGATCGATTCAACCTACAGTCCCTCTCCCCTCCGCAGAGGTTGGGGCCTGGGGCTGAAAGTTCTATCCCTTTATTTGATTTGACCCTGAGGCTGGGTCAAAGCCCACTGGGAGCTACCTCATTAGAACAGAGGATGCTGAATGGGTGGAGCAAGATGGCTGACTGGAAGCAGCTTCCGAAAAAGGCTCCTGTCCAAAAGGGAAGGTAACCTCCAGAAACTACACAATTAAGCTGAATACTGGGAGCCCAGCCAAGAGAGAGAAGTGATTTCTGCAGGTCACCTCTGCTGAGACAGGCTGCGACCACAAGAAAGCAAGCTTCAGGTACAAAATTCATCTGAAAGGAAGGGTGTCTGTCTTCTCCCCCAAGAAAGCTCTGAGTTTCTTGCTTTTCTGTTTCCTTTCTTTTTTTTCTCCTCTTTTGCTCCTGTGGGTTTTCAACAGACAAGCAGTGAACTGTGGACCTCTTGTCTCACCCCATGGAAGAGTGCTGTGGGAAGTGGGGTGTGCTTCCCCTGAGCACCCCGGTGTGACTCTGAAAACTCTATTGCTAGGTAGAAAAACTCAACTAAAGTTTTCCCCACCATTCTGAACTTACTGTACACCCTTCCCCCCTTACCTGACGAACCAGAAGCCTAACCCCTGCTGAGACTGAGGGAGGAGGTCCCTGAGCAGTGCTCTCACCCCCGCCTGCCAGAACAAGTGCCCCACTAGGAAAAGACTGGGGGGGGGGGGCTGCGGCAAGCCTCCCTCCCTCCAGCCAAGCCGCAGGCGAGTACCTGACCCTGTGCCCTGTGCTTGCCGGGCTTCTGCAGGCTCGCTGTCTGCTAGAGACTCTGACGGCGACTGCCAGGCCTCCGCAGGTCGGCCCCCTGCCAGGAACTCCCCTGGCTACGGCGCAGGCCTCTGCCTGGCACCCGCAGGCCTGTAAATCCCCTGGCAACCTTGCGACCTGCGCCTGAGCCTGCAGGGCTTCTGCAGGCCTGCCTTCTGTCAGTAACTCTGCCTGCAACCGCCAGTCCTCTGCAGGCCTACCCCAGGCAAGGAACTCCTCTGGTGACCACCTGGCCCTGCACCCCATGCTTGCTGGACTTCCGCAGGCTTGCCATCTGCTACAGACTCTGCCGGCGACTGCCAGGCCTCCGCAGGTGTGCCCCCAGCCAGGAACTCCCCTGGCGATTGCACGGGCCTCCGCCTGGCACCCGCAGGGCCCCCGTAGGTCTGCCCCTGGCCAGGGACAGTCCTGGCGACCGTGCAGGACTCCACCTGGCACCCATGGGGCCTCTGCAGGCCAGCCTTCTGTCAGGGACTCCACCGGTGACCACCAGGCCTCTGCAGGCCTGCCCCCAGCCAGGAACTCCCCCAGCGACCACCTGGCCTTGCATCCCACACTTGCCAGGCTTCTGTAGGTCCGCTTTCTGCCAGGAACTCCTCCTGAATGGATTAATAAATTGTGGTACATGTATACTTTGGAATATTACGCAGCCTTAAAGAAAGATGGAGACTTTACCTCTTTCATGTTTACATGGATGGAGCTGGAAGATATTCTTCTTAGCAAAGTATCTCAAGAATGGAAGAAAAAGTATCCAATGTACTCAGCCCTACTATGAAGCTAATTTATAGCT
>CAUYRH010010199.1:0-27986 GCA_963574655.1 Perodicticus potto
GCACTTCTTGGCCAGCACCACCCCCAGCATGTCCACTGGGCTGCTGAACTTGGTCTTCCACTTCTCAAAGTCCTTCTTGTACTCCCTGTCACTCTGGATCTTGGCCACGTGCATGGACCACATCATCTTGGGGTCATCTTCGATGTCCCTGGCTCCAATGTGGTGACCAAGCTGCTTGCGAAAGCCTTCTTTGTACTTGTACTAAAGAAAAAAGAAATCGTGTCATTCCTTGAGTGTTGCCATCTTTATGGCAATGTACAAAGCACATTAACTCCAAATATTATACTTAGCCTGGAGAGTTTTCAGTTTTTCGATAAGAAAGATTAAAGGCTAAAGTCAGCTATAAATTTCATACATAATGAATGCATTCTTGATCTCATCCCTACACTTTTATATTTTGTTCAATTTAAAGTTAAATTGAGGCTGCTTTGAAAAGTTGTAATCAAATCCATATCAACAGGGGATAAAGTCTTACTTCGCTAGCAATTTCCCGGGAGGCTTTCGCTGCTTTGATTGGTATGGCATCGACAGGAAGATCGTAACCTTTCTTCCTCAGCTCCTCGTAACCCATTCGGTAGAGTTTCTGTTAAGAAATGAAGAAGATCACTTTGGGAAAACTGTTCTCCACAGACGAAACCACCACAATGAATTGAATGTGCTAAATATTTTAGGAGTCCATGAGAATAGCATCTGTGCTCTAGAACAGTCAAAGGTAAGTGGGAAATGATGCCCACTGATTGCCAACGAGCCTATGTTAAACTTTAAAGCTCCTGAATCATCCAGACCAAAAGTAAATGTCAGCTCTTCACAAATACCATCACGTATTGCTTAGTGACTAGTAGATGTTCTGAGAAACGCATCATTAGGTGATTTCACCATCGTGGGGACATGGTAGAGAGCACTTCAACAAACCCAGGGCATAGTTCACCACACCCCCAGACCGTGTGGGACAGCCTCCTGCTCTCAGACTGCACACACAGACTGCGCTCAGAACTGTGGGAAACTGTCACACAATCGGGAAGTGTGTCTCTAAACGTGGGAAAGGTACAGTAAAAATACGGTATTATAATCTTATGAGACCACTATTTTAGACTGTACGTGGGCAGTCCTTGTCCCAAATGTTGCCGTGGGGTGCATCACTGTTCTCACGAGAATCAGGCAGGAGTAAATTGATAGAGAAACAAAATATTATTCAGGTGCAGTTTTCCAGTTAATACTGAATGTTTTGTTAGAAAAAAAGCAATGTTTTTTCATCTAACTCTTCTAGTGGAAAAAAAAAATCACACCTAAGGGGCTATGTCTTCAGTGTAGCTGACATGTTGTAAAATAGCATCTACCTCATGATATAGGGCCACCCAGAATAGAATCCAGAATAGATCTACAGAATAGAATCTGTAGGCCAGGTACACAGCACTTCATAATTGCTAAAATTTCAGGTGTTTTAAAGAAAGTCAAAACAATTAATAAAAAGGTTTACATGAAATAATGTTTCTTCAGATTTGTGACATAATAAAATAATTGAAAATATAAATTCACTTTTATGCACAAACCAGATTATTTAAAATGCCTACTAAGCTTGGACTTGTGTTCGTATTTTAGTCCTTTGTGGCATTAATTAATGCATTCTTTCATGTTAAAGTCATTCTATAAGGGCTATTAATTTGTTTTTTAAATATTGAATTTGATATCTATGAATTTTAGGAGTTTATGCTATGATGACAACAAAACTAAAGTGAAGTTCTCCTGGATGGGTCTTGTATGTTTGCTCACCCAAAATTTCGCTGAATACCTGCTACATGTCAGGCACAGTGCTAGGTAAGCAACTGCAGATTCAGTAAGAATTGCCTGTGCCTGAAAGGAGTGCCTGGTCACAGCAGGGAGAGTGATAAAAACAGTACATTGTGATGAGATGTGGAATAATGAACCACAAGGAACAGAGAGGGCGACTTCCAATTCTCAACCTGAAGGCCACTCAATAAGGAATCTAAGTCGCACATAGTTTATTAATTAAAATGATTCAGAGATTCAAAAGAACTTTTAAACAACTTCACTGACTTAGAAGCATTTAAAGTGAGCTCTCGGAAACATGTGCTGAATTTGAAAACTTACATCGCTTGTGTTGATCAAGTTTGCTTTAGCCAGAACAATGTCAGGTGTATCAGGCATGATGTGGATCTGAGTCTTGTCTTTGTCCCAAGCTTCTCTATACAGTCTCTAAAATGAGAAATAAAAACTTTTCAGTGGTGTTGTTAGATCGGGGAATGACATCGTTGACTTCAAAAAGAATTTCTGAATTCATTTGAATTAAACATTATACAGAATTGATCACATTAGCAGGCAACATAAGCAGAAAATGGATGCATTATTTCTTGACTTATTTAGGACATACTTGCCTTTTGAAATACAGGTTATGGGTCACTTTTTCCAAAGTTAGAAAGACATTAACCCAGGTGATTAGAGTCTTTGGCAATGTTAACAAATGGAACACAGTTCTCCACCTTGTGGGTTTTTTTTAAAAGGCCTCCTTCAATGACTTATTCAAAGTATGCCTAGAAATTAAGAAGTCTCATTTCCCATGTGGCTTATTACTTATTGTTAGACCTCATGATTATTTTGGAAGGTTAAGATTAGAAAATGTATCAGAATTTCTTGGATATCCCAGAGCCATCCTTATGTCTGTCTTCAACAAATGACAAAGGGACCCAAGAAAAATCTCACTGATTTACTCAGTAAAACCAGGGGGTGAAAATTGGATGAAAAACATAACATTTATACAGTATCAGAAAATATCTTCACCAGATACCTCATCAATTACAAAGGATAAAATGGTTATTTGACAGTGAGGGAACATGACAGTGTCATTTTAACAAATTGATCAAAGTAAAAACTGTCAGCAATGGGGCAAATTGATATCCCGTGCCTCCTGATTTGATGTACTGAGGAAGACATGTGTGAAATCCTTCTGAAAAGACATAACCTGAATCTAATCACCAAGTCACACTAGAAACCCCATACTGACGGAGATTCCACAAAATAACTAGCTCACGTTCTTGACAAATGGAAGACAAAGAAATAGTGAGAAACCAGTTTAGAGTCCAGAAGACCAAACATCTGGTAAGTAATGCAATGTGTGGTCTTGGGTTAAATCCTGGAAAAGACAAAGTCTTTTCTTTTGCTACAAAAGACATTAGTGATAAAATTGAATAAATTCTGTAAACCAGTATTGTGGACTAGTGGACTAGTCAAAATTAAATTTGTGATTATAATCATTACACTGTGATTATGTAAGAGAATGTTTTTATTTTCGGGAAATACACCCTGAAATATTTCAGGGTAGAGGAGCACAGTGAAACAATTTGCTTTCTCATATGGGTCGATATTTGTGCGTATATACAGGTATACACGTAGACATAGATACAGACATAGATAAGAAATAGAGAGAAAAGCAGAGCGAGAAAGAGGAAAAGAGAGAGACAGCAAATGGGATAAAATATTCACATTTGGGGAATCTGTGTGAAGATGTGTGTGTGTGTGTGTGCGTGTGTATACACATGAATTATGTGGACTATTTTTTAACTGAGCTGTATGAAATTATTTCAATACAAAAATTTTAAAAATCTCTTTGATTTTTGGGATGTGTCAATTTCTCTTTCAGGTGTACAATACGAGATGTATGAGGCTGGCACTTTTTCCCCCTGAATTTGATTACTATGATGTATATAACTCAGACAAGACCTTCAGGACAAAAAGCAAGGCTGGCCAATCTCCATAAACATTTATCCCGGGTCTGCACTAACCTTTCTGATCAAGTAACATGAGAGCTTCTCAACCTTCTAACTATCAGTACTATCAGTATTGCACATGGGGTTCTTTGCTATGGGGGAGGCTTCCCTGTGCACTGTGGCACGTTTGGCAGCATCCCTGGCTTCAACCCACTACATGCCAGTAACATGTCACTTCCAAGTTGTGAAAACTAATATATGTTTCCAGATATTGCTAAATGTTCTCAGTGGGACAAGATTGTCTGTGATTGAGAACCACTAGCTAGACCATTTATTCAATGCCATGTGCCACTTTCACTCTGGAACACAGAGAAAATGCTGATACTGTCTGCACTGCGATAGACATATTGGTTGAGGGCCCCAGCCAGGCCAGGTCTGCCCAGCTGTCCCGAGGCTTGAGCAGACCAGGATTTCAGCAATCCTCAAGCTAGAGCGCTGTGGGAGACATCTGTCCTGGGACATTTATGTTGACAGACTTTATGACCCACAGTTTCTCTCATAGGTCGCAGTTTCTTTTCTGTTTCATGGTAAGGAAAGAAAACTGGATTCTAAGAAAAGAGAAATATTTAGCACAAATTTCTTTCTTGCTTCGTCAGTCTTTTAGACTTAAACTGCCGTCATAAAAAAACAATAAAAGAACAAATGAATACTTAAATATTCATGATAAAGCTGACAGTTCTGAAAAATCAGAATTTCAAGTTTTCTGAGGGGCTGGTTGGGAAGAGAGCAGGTATAATTTATCATTACTCACTATAAGCTGATTACGAGGTTATGTATAAGTTTAAAAACTTCTAATATATATGATTGATATAATGTATAGCACATTACATATGGTGAATATATTTAGATCCTCCCAAGACCCAGATGGTAAGACTACTATACATACAAACTTTCTAACCAGCTCCAGAATCTCACTACACATCATCTGACTTTCTGTAATGTTCAGAGTTAGGCTTTTTGCTGAGTAGTGATGAGTAATCTTTCCCTTCTTTGCATAGAATTGCTCTATGTTGTTATCTTATATTTACTTTATTCCACAAATATTTGTTAAGCACCTACTATGTGGTACCAGTGCTGAAGAAGAAAATAAGTTGAATATAGAATACACCATGTATTTGTTTACTATGCCATATAATTATCAAGTTATTTTGATTCAGCTGAACGAAATGCATTATAATCATTTGGTAGAAAATGCACTTTTTATAACATATCCACTGTGCCTGCGTAAGATGCTTAGAATCTTTCCCCCTCATATACACCCCAACCAAAAATCTGGGTCTTTCATGCCCTCAAGTTTTAAAGAAAGAAAGTTCAATAGTTTTCCCATTATATCCTGGTTAACTAAAGAAACAGATAAGTTTTTGGATGACTAAAATCAACACCAACCCATTCTACATGATTCAGCATAACATAGTTGATAAATCAAATAAAGCAACTCTATGTAAACCATCATGCTGTGTGGTGTGATGCAAGGCTTTGCTGTTGTATTCACTAACTCAGTAAATGTTATCGAGCAACCACCAGGTACTATTATCCATTTTATTCATTGCCAAGAAGTTACTCACATCACTCCTATTTTTGGCATTGGTCTTTGCCAGAACTATGTCCATGGCATCAGGAATGCTGGTGAACTTATTTTTGTCTGGAGGCTGACGGTATTTCTTCTCACTGATGATTTCTGAAGCCCGCTTATTTTTTTCTGCCTCCAAAGAACCCAGGGGACTCCATCCTATGCCTCTCAGCCACTCCAGGTCAGACTTATACAAATTCTGTGAATAGACAAAGCAAGCCGTCAAAATCCCATTCTCACCTGGCCCCTTGACTCAAGTGATTCTCTGCATCTCAAACAGATGCACTTTAGATTTTCCAACGACAATTCCTTTTTCTAGTTTCTTCATTTCTATGACTAATTGGTTACCCAAGTGAAATAAGAAGTAACATATAAACTGTTGAATTTCATAGGAACTGACCTCACTTTGTAGTTCATAAACTTTTTTAGCCTGAATAACATCGTTCTGGTCAGGCAGGCACGTCCAGCCGTGTAAGTAGTTCCTGTAGTCCACGTCGCTGACCAGGGCCTGGCACTTCTTAGCCAGCACCACCCCCAACATATCCACTGGACTGCTGAACTTGGTCTTCCACTTCTCAAAGTCCTTCTTGTATTCTCTTTCACTCTGCATTTTGGCTACATTCATGGACAGCACAAGCTTTGGGTCATCTTGCAGACTCCGGAATCCAATATGATGTCCAACTTGCTTTCGGTAGCCTTGTTTGTATTTAAACTGAAATGAGAGAAAACACAGTTCTTTTGTTAACACAAACAAGGCCAAGTTAAGTTCAGTTTCCTATGTTTTCATGGTTATTTTCCAACACTGAAATGAGAGAAGGCATATCTGTGCTAACTTAGTAAGAAATGTTTACTTAATTAAACAAGTAAACCTCAAGTGGAGGCTTCCACAAAAACCTAACACAGTTAAGTATCAAGAGAGCTTATGATAAGAAATTTTGTCCAGCTAGAGCCACAGATATATGCTTAGACCACTTTATAATTCATCCATGTATCAAAAAACCACTTGTATCCCCTAAATCTATTGAAATAAAAAAAAAGAAGGCTCGGTGCCTGTGGCTCAACAGGCTAAGGTCCCAGCCACGTACACCTGAGCTGGCGGGTTCGAATCCAGCCCGGGCCCGCCAAACAACAATGACGGCTGCAATTTAAAAAATGACCGGGTGTTGTGGCGGGCACCTGTAGTCCCAGCTACTTGGGAGGTGGAGGCAAGAGACTCGCTTGAGCCTGGGAATTAGAGGTTGCTGTGAGCTGTGATGCCACAGCACTCTACCCAGGGTGACAGCTTGAGGCTCTGTCTCAAAAAAAAAAAAAAAAAGAAATATATGCTTGGATGTGCTGGACATTATGTATGCTGACTTTAGCATAGCCTTAATAAAGCTCTTATGATAGTTTCACAAAAATGATATCCTTATGGAAAAATATATAAGCTGAGTGACAGAAAAATTAGCAAAGCACAAGACCCAGTGAATAGACCCGATAGTGTGGAATTATTTATTAAATAGTAAGATTTTTAGTGGTTTGGCATATGGCCATGTCATATAACCTTGTCCAATTTGGGAGCCATACCTTGTGTATGCAGGTGGTTCAAAATAGCTAAATATGTTAGATCAGAAAGAAAATTCCACAAGAGCTCAACATACTACCAAATGGGATGAAATGACTGCATAAGTTTACGAGGGTAAAAATAAAATCCAGTATTTAGGTTTAATTGAGAAAAATTACATACATACTGGATGATATAACAATTGTAATAACAATGAGTGTAATAATAGCATTTACTTGATGTTATATACTGAACACATAACTCACAAAAGTGATTTCTACTCTCTCATACGTATACATATTTATAAATTTACACATACTTATATGTAAATGCTCAGGGTTTCAAGTTGACTTATACCCTCAATACAAGCAAAACTTCTCATAAAAAACTAGCGCCAGTTTATCTGTAGGGGGCACAGATAAGCTCATTTACTCCGGCCTGACCTCCTGTATTAAGAAAACAACATTAAATTTTTTTTTTTAGAATATAAAAGCGTAAGTTAATATTATATTAGAGAGAAGGGAAATAGTGGAGGGAAGAGAAGAGTAAGAGAGAGAGAGAAAAAAGAGAGCAGGAAGTGAGAGAGGGTGACAGGATCGGGAGAGAGAAAAGGAACAAGAGAATGGCAGGCTGTCCCAAGAAAGGGAGAACGCTAGCCAAGAAAACAATGGTAAATTCTGAGGCACTCTATTTTGAGATGAGTTTTGAAAACAATGGGATACATCACAAATAGAATGTTCAGGATAAAACTGAAACCAAAGGAGGACAAATAAGAAACTTAAAATGTTTGAAGAGCGGTCCAGTGAAGGGGAAATAAGCCACTTTGCGTGGTGGAACAGAGACCTCAAGCTGATTGGTAAAATATTTAGATAAAAGTAAGGAATTGTATAATGGTAACTGGAGATGTCCCCACAAAGAAATGGCCTGCGCCGAAGGACACCAAAATTCTTATCTTTGAAAAGGACACCAATTCTGTTTGGGACAGAAGAATATAGGTTACTGAGTGGGAAAACAGATTAAATAATCTATATGTTCTCTTCTAAATTCTATGATTCTGATTTATTAATTAAGTCCTCATAACATAGTTCTAATTTTCTGAAATTTTGTAAATATAAAAACATTTGAAATTGAGAGGAGATACAATCTTTATAATGATGGTGAAGTTCACTAATAGTTGATTTAATTTTAGAGTAAGATTTTTAAAAGTTCTAACTATGGGTCCACGTGAAAAGAAGTTAGCCACTATCAATTGTTGGGTTGTTAGAAAATTACTGATGCTATTTCTTCAATTTATTTTCTTTTTTTTTTTTTTTTTTGAGACAGAGCCTCAAGCTGTCACCCTGGATAGAGTGCCCTGGCATCACAGCTCACAGCACCTCCAATTCCTGGTCTCAAGCGAGTCTCTTGCCTCCGCCTCCCAAGTACCTGGGACCACAGGCGCCCACCACAACACCCGGCTGTTTTTTGGTTGCAGCTGTCATTATTGTTTGGCGGGCCCGGGCTGGATTCGAACCCGCCAGATCAGGTGTACGTGGCTGGCACCTTAGCCCGTTGAGCCACAGGCGCCGAGCCTATTTCTTCAATTTCTAAACTATCTTTAGCATATAATACTAAATGAAAATGAGTTTACTTTCTGGGGAAAGTAGGTTCATCACCTCATCAACTCATTTTAATGAAGGATTGACCTTCAAACCAAATAATAATAATATATCATCAAATTAACTTTCCAACATTTCTGGAATGTCACAAATTAATTGAGTTAGCTGGAATCTTCTCTTATATTTTTAGAATTTCTTGTAAGATTCTGTCTTTAAGTACTCTTTCTCTCCACTCTGTATTCAATTTATTATCTGTCCATTTGAATTTGTCTGAAATAGATAAGTAAAAAGCAGAAAAATTGTTTTTAAGTAAAGTAGGGAAAAACTGAAATCTCTGGTTCCTTTGGAATATCCCATAACATAGCATCTTAATATAATGGATCTTATGGGTCCTCTGGCCCAACCTCTATTCAGGAAGCTCCTTTTGATATTTGCAGGGTGAGAAAAAAGAGTGAATTCCAGGCAAACCAAGGCAGTAAGAGAAAAGGAAGGGAAGATTACATTTCGAAAGGTAAAGCCTATCCATTAAAATAGTTACCAACTTTACATTAGCGTTAGCCAATTCACATAAAAACATATCAATTTAGAAGTCAAACTAGTACTTACATCACTAGCAATGTCTGCCGAAGCTTTGGCCTGCTGTACAGAAATTGCATCGAATGGGAGATCGTAGCCTTTCTTCAAAGCTTCTTCCCATCCAAGTTTATACAGTTTCTAAAATTTAAAGAAATTCTTTATCATTATTCTGTCTATCCAAAAAATCCCAATACATCACTTAGCAAAAGTCTACAAACAGTGGATACCAAATTCTAAGACCATCTACCTACCCTGTCTTTAAAGATAGAGATTAAAAACGAAACAGGATGTTTAAACGTGTAAAAAAAAAAAAAAGCACTGACTCAGCATCAAATGACCTGGATTTAATATTTTTGACTTTGAGACTCGGTGGTGGTATGTGTGAACATGGCTTTTACAAATCAGAAGAAAAAGGAATCTGGTCATATCAGGTACTCTTCTCTCTGCTGTTAAGTACAGTCTGGGGGAGGTCATGATTTTGGACACAGACTGAGATAATTGCTAACAAAGGTAAAATCAGATCACAAAATTTTAATTATCTAAGTGGCAAAAGTAATAGATGATAAAATGTCTTCCATAAGCTGTAATAAGTGAGTTAAATCTTTCTGAGTCAAATTCACGGAATGAATATATGTGCATCAAAACTGTTAAAATGCTAATAGTCATCCATCCAGTGCTTTCTACGTGTCAGGCACTGTGCTGAGGGCCTTACATGGAACTGGTCCTCATGGCAATTCAAAGTGATAGGCACGTTTGTGGTCCCAGTTGTAGGGATGAGGAAACTGAGATATAGACAGGTAAGTGATTTCTCCAATATAAAACTCATGAATGGCAAAGCTAAAACTCCCGGCTAAAACTGCATCCCTGGTTGATGCAATATTTATTTATGTACTTTATTAGAAATGGGTGTCTCCCTGTGGAGACCCAAGCCGGACTCACACTCCTGGGCTCAAGGGATCCTCTTGCCTCAGCCTCCTGAGTAGCTGGGACTATAGGTGTGTGCCACCACACTCAGCCATTGGATGTAATTTTCCAATAATTATTTATTGATTTCCTACTGTGCACCAAGCTCAATGAGCACAGAGAGGGAAAAAATGGCAAAGACCCGAGGCCTCCATGGAGCACACAGCTGTCTAAAGCCCTTGCTCTTAATGCTACGTTACGCAACATCTCTAGGCTAACCAGTTTGAGTCATTGTCTCTCATTGTTTCAGCGTTATATTGGATATTGACCACTACGTGTTTTTGTAAGTTTAATAAATTTCAGGGCAAAACTTAAGAGCAATTTTTTATGTAGCTTTACCTGACTATAGAGCGTTTGATTCTGCTTGGCTTGTAAAATATCTGGTGTATCAGGCATCACGTGAATCTTGGTCTTATCTTTATTCCAATCAACAGTGTATAAATACTAAGAAGTGGGGGGAAAAAGACATGGTAAATTGAACAACTGTTCAGGACAAACAGGAAACAAAAAATATATAATACTTAAATGCACACCATTTGAAGTAGTAAGCAGTAACTAAAATAGAATATAAATTCAGAAAAAGACACTAAAAGGAAAGTCGAACTTTTAAAAACAACGTTTTCAGTATTTCCTATCTTGTAGAATGGATGGGAAATACTTCAGACATAATAATTAAGAAAATAAATGATTTCTAAAACAATTAGAAGGGTAAGAGAAGAAAAAATAAGGGTGGGCAAGAGAAGAAAATGGTGCAGGGCAGGGGGCCCCAGCCTTTTTGGCAGCAGGGACTGGTTTCATGGAAGACGATTTCTCCATGGATGTTGGGGGATGGAGGGCCTGCAGCAGGGAGTTGGTTTCGGGATGATTCAAGCACACTACATCTCTCCCTCAGATTAGCAGGCATCAGATTATTGTAAGGAACACGCGACCCAGATGCGTCACACGCACAGTCTACAGTAGGGTCACGCTCCTACGAGAATCTAATGCCACCACAGATCTGATAAGAGGCAGAGTTGAGGCGGTGATGTGAGTGAGGGGTAGCGGCTGTGAAGACAGATGAAGCTTTCCTTGCCTGGCGCTCACCTCCCCTGCTGTGTGCCCAGTTCTTAACAGGCCACAGACAGGGACTGGTCCATGGCCCGGGAGAGTGGGGACTACAGGTATAGGGGTGATCTAGAACAGTTTATCACTGCCTAGGAGCAGGGAACCCAAATCAGATTTCCCAAACCGGATGCAAGGCCTGCCAGCCTTTTGTCACTTGGGAGCTGTGTGAAAGGGCAACTTCCTCTACCTTGTTCATGGTGTGAGCGTTCTGCTTGGCCAGCACCATGTCCATGGAATCAGATAGCTTCTTAAACTGGAAGTTGCTGGGGTGCTGGCGGTATTTCTTTTCACTGGCATACTCAGTTGCTTTCTTGGCCTTTTCCACTTCTAGAGAGCCAGCCGGACTCCAGCCAAGCCCTTTGTACCATTCATTGTAGTCCTGCTTATACTCATTCTAGAAAGAGAAGAAGCAAATTCTCGTTTATTTTTATCAATTTGACCTAGAAGTATGGCATGCACGATTGTATTCTCTCTTTCCGTGCTGGGACTCCAACCATCATGCAAACAGAAGGGAGGCTTACATCGCTCTGTAAGCGATTCATGTTCCTGCTCAGCTCGACGCTCATCGCATCGGGGAGGAGGATGTATTTGTGAATCAGGTGCTTGTAGTTGGTGTTGGTGATGTTGGCCTGGGCGTCCTTAGCGGCCGTGACACTGAGCATGTCGGCAGGCGTGTGGTAGCTGGTCTTCGTCTTCTCGTAGTTTTTC
This sequence comes from Perodicticus potto, assembly GCA_963574655.1. Lineage (NCBI taxonomy): Eukaryota > Metazoa > Chordata > Mammalia > Primates > Lorisidae > Perodicticus > Perodicticus potto. The sequence goes on from CAUYRH010010199.1 coordinate 11,845, forward strand.
TTGTACTCTCGATCAGATTGCATTTTAGCCACTTGCATGGAATGGACTAATTTGGGATCATCCTCAAGGCTGCGGAAACCAACCATTTTCCCCCTCTCCTTTTCATAATTGTACTTGTATTTATACTGTGAAGAAAACATGAACATGTATACAGAGCAATTCCCTTGACTACAAATCATTTTAGTGTTAATATTCTGCCTTCCATAGGAAGTAACATCTGTAAAGAACTCTCCAGTTCACAAAACATGTTTTCCACATTTACCAATGTAACTTGATGATCCCAACTACGCCTCGTGAGGTGGATAGCAAAGTTCTTATTCCTGCCCCCATTTGACAGATGAATAAGCTGGGACCCAGAGAGGTGAATGAATTGCTGAGGTCACTAAGGATTAGAACCCAGACCTTGGTATGACATACCACATTAGCCACACACATACTCTGTTATTAGTGCTAAAGAGGCTTTTCATAGGTAATAAGAACATGAGAGACAGAGAGAAATGATTGGAGCAGCCAGTCATTTACTGATGAGGACAAGTTCAGCTATGAGGTACGTAGTATAATTTTAGAGTAGCCTTGTATTTGTGGAGCTCTTTTTCTTTTAAGCCTCTCTAAATTGCAATAACGGGGAAGGAATTTTAGTATGTATCATTCCAACTTTCCTCCATAGCGGAGAGAGCTTGGTGCATGGAAAGCTTCTTATTCTGCCCCTGTCCTTGTGAAGCTGAGTATACGAGTAAGGGTGGAGGAACTTGGACTGCAAAGTTACTGTAGTGGAGCGGAGGGAGAAGAATTTGGAGTTCTCAGAATAACAAGTGGGCAGGGCATTGGGCTGGCCAGAGATGGGAAAGGAGAGAGAATAAAGCTGGAGAAAAATTAGTAGTCAAGGAAAGAGTGCTCTAAATTGTGTTTTCCACCCCAGGATCCCAAAGTCATTAAATCCTCCCTGTGAGTGAATTTCTTGTGGAAACCACCAAATGAAAGAATTGAATTTCATTAGGTGATATGTTAGGACAGCAGTGTGCTGGTCTTCTAGTTTTCAAGGGGGTGAGGAGAGCCCCAATTGGTAGTATTTGCCAATTCCTGTGGTATGAAATTCCCATCATAGCTAATGTCAGGCTACCATTGTGTAAGAGCTGCTTTGCAAAATGCCCAATTATTTAACTACCAGTTGTCAGGAGCTCAAACAACCAGCACACCACTGCATGAAACATCCCACTAGGAAGTCAGATCTGAAAGAAGCAGCAGGTAAGAATAACACAAACCTTTCACCAAGACAACTGACTGAAAGGCTTTGGGTTTCTATAAGCCATGACCTTGGTGACAGAATTCAAGGAAAATTCCCCTGGCCTTCCTGAGTCAGGGAGCTGACATCTATGAGAATCTTAACGTGGTTGGCATTATTTTTTCCCCCAGAAATATCAAGAAAAACACAAAAGCAAGGCTAATAAGCATTCACAGAGCAAAATGAGAGACAGGTTTTTTCATATTTTATCCACTCAATGTTTCTAGAGCTCAGCCTTATTATTTTGGTTGATTAATAAACTCCAGCCTGGTGACAGCTTTCCTGTAGACTTACATCACTGGCAATGTCTCTCGAAGCCTTGGCAGCTTGGATAGGAATTGCATCAGTTCTGAGATCGTAGCCTTTCTTTTTAGACTCTTCCAAAGAAAGTTTGTAGAGTTTCTGTAAAGAGAGGCAAGGGGAATAAGGTTTCTTCTAAATAAGAAAGCCTGGGTTTTGTTTGTTTGGTTTTTTTTTTTTTAGAAGAGTAAACTAGCACTGTGGCATCTTTTGAAAGAAAATCTTTTACAAAATTAAACCTTCTTATGACACTACCAAAAGAAGTAAAAATTACTTTGATACTCTTATATCAAAAGAAAACTCCACTGTTTTTATAGTCAACACTTTATTTATATAATTATGTGGATTCTATAATTTTAGAAAAAGGCTTAGTGATTCCAAATCCCTGTGGAATTCAAAGAAAGAAAATTTAAAAATAGGTAGGATTAGAGGATTTCCTAGCAACTATGGTTAGGATAAGAAATGAAATGAAATGAAACATCAGTGCATTTATTTTCTAGTAAGTGTGGCACATTCCTTGTTATGGGGCTTGCCCCAAATTCTTCAAAATGTTCATCTTCCTACTCGATTTAACCTCTTCTTTAGAACCATCTGAAAAGCTCGATGGAGATGCTCTCTCAAAATGAGGTCCCTGAACTCTAGCTTCCTTTTTCTCTTCTCCTGGCCCCCATGCCCTTCTTCTCCTATCAAGTGCCATAGTTTGACAAAGAGGGTCTGCACCTGCAACAAAATTCAGTTCCTCTTCAAATCTTCAACTTTCTGGGCCAACCCTATGGACAGGCCTCCTTCAGCTCCTAGCAAATCTCATTTGTGCATTTCCACTTGTTTTTAAAACATTTACTCTCATAATTGAGAGAGAGGTTAGCTAATTAATTTGTTTTTACTGGGTCAAATCGGCTGGAAAGAACAGTAACAATGGGGAAATTATACTTACATCACTCATATTAATTGCATTTGCCTTTGCCAGAATAATCTGGGGGATATCAGGCATGATGTGGACTTTGGTCTTATCAGCCTCCCATGCTTGTTTATAGAGGTGCTAGAGAAGAAAAAGTGCAAGTTAGTGTTTAAAATCTTCAAAGGAGCTTACTTACTACATATCCATCATTGTATATATACATATATATATCAATATTTTGTGTATTCTTATTAGCTAGGTTCTTAAAGCAAGTTTTAATGGAAAAATTGTTCATTCAAACTTCAGTAGAAGGGATATGAGATGGAAAGGAAAAGCACACTTTCCCTCATTTTATAGACTGGAGACAGCAGCTCCTGCCTAAAATTTTCTTCTACATCGTCAAACACATCTATAGCCCTTTTTAGATATAAATGAGGACATGTAATACATAAGGTTCTACATCTTGCTTTATTACTTAATAATAAGTAATTATTATTACTTTACAGATAATAAAGTAGTTATGGATGGATGTCTTTGAACCTTCTTGTAATAATTTACTTCATTCATTTAAAGAGCTGCATAGCATTTCATTAGGAGGTATAAACTGATTGATTTAACCAGTTCTCTGCTGATGAATATTCAATTTGTCATCTCTAGTCTTTTTCTATTAACAGCAATAATGCCATGATCTTTGCAGTGGATATGAAGACGCACCACCTAGACTCTTATTTGAGGAAGGACTTGATGCCCCAGCTTTTGGTAGAGAGCCCCTGAAGAGTATGGTTAGATGGCCATACCCAACGACTCATCTAAGTGGGGGTACAAAGGTCTTGCCATTTCAACTCAACTCAGGCAACACGTGAGAGCCCTCCAGGGGACTGGCTGAGGCTTTGTGGGGCCTGCATCATAGGTCAACTTCTCCCCCTACCCTGCCCTTTCTCCTGATCACTGAAAAATACCCTGTACCCAAATTTCATCTCAGCATCTCTTCTCAGAAACCCTAAACTTCAAAAACCATTTTGTGTATGTTTGTATAATAGGTATATCTTTGCACACATTTATAAGGATTTCTATAGGGTAATGAACACCTGAACTTTTTTTTTTTATGAGACAGTCTCGAGCTGTCACCGTGGGTAGAGCGCCATGATGTCACAGCTCACAGCAACCTCAAACTCTTGGGCTTAAGCAATTCTCTTGCCTCAGCCTTCCAAACAGCAGGGACTACAGGCTCCCGCCACAACGCCTGGCTATTTTTTTTGTTATTGCAGTTGTCATTGTTGTTTTAGCTGGCCTGGGCCAAGTTCGAATCCATCAGCCTCAGTATAGGTGTCTGATGCCCTACCCACTGAGCTACGAGCTCTGCCTGAACTTTTAATTTTAACAAATATTAACAAATTTTCCATTAAAAGTTCACATTAACATTAACCCCCTGATTGGTACTGTGTATAACACAACTTTTTACTCTTTGAAAATCTGATAGGTGTAAATGATATCTCTTTGTTTTAGCCAGGCTTAATTAAAACAAAAATAACCTTCTTCTAGACTAGGAGTTGGAAAACATTTTCTGTAAAGCTCCATATAGTAAGTATTTTAGGTTTAGGGGGCCATACTGTCTCTGTTGTTAACTACCCTACTCGGCTTTAGTATAGTGTAAAAGCAGCCATAAGCAATATGCAAGTAAATAGCTGTACTGTGTTATGATAAAACTTTATTTACAAAAACATTAATTTTCTGACCCTTATTTTAGATCAGCTCTACCCAGTAGAACTTTTGGCAATGACAAAAATGTTCTGTGCCACCAATATGGTAGCCCCTACTCACACAGGGCTACTAAGGACTTGACATGTGACTAATGTAAATGAGAACTGAATTTTTTTTTTTTTTTTTTTTGAGATAGATTCTCACTATGTCATCCTCAGTAGAGTGTCCTGGTGTCACAGCTCACAGCAACCTCAAACACTTGGGCTCAAGTGATTCTCTTGCCTCAGCCTCCCAAGTACCTGGGACTATAGGCACCTGCCACAACGCCCAGTTATTTGTTGGTTATAGTTGCCATTGTTGTTTAGCAGGCTAGGGGGCTGGGTTTGAACCCACCAGCTCTTGTGTACGTGGCTGGTGCCTGGTGCCCTAGCCACTGAGCTATAGGTGCCGAGCTGAGAACTGAACGATTAATATTTAATTTAATCATGTAGATACAAATTGCCACATGTGACTAGCATTTACAGTATCAGATAGCACAAGTCTAGTGGAAAGAACACTTCTCTAGTCATGAGAAACCCGGTTCTAGTTCAGACTCAACCTTTAATAACCTTTAACATGCTCTGTGTCCTTAGGGGAGGTGCTTTGTCTCTCTGAGCTATACTTTCTCCAATCTGCACTGAGGGATTCAACTTAACAATCACCAAGATATCTCAATGCCACTATTTGCTATTTCTACGATTCTTCTCTTAGCATCATTATCGTGAAATGTTAATCATTCACACTGAAAAACATAAAAGTAGCCAATTTAATATTTAAAAAATAAATGTATCCTCATGATATTTAGATTCTAAATCTTAAAAGGGGCACTGAAAAAAAGGGGGGGGCACTGAGATTCTTGCCTTCTCTTTTAGGCAAGTCCCTTTCATCCCTTTCAAGGAGATTGAGCTTGACAAAACAGTCTATTTTCTAAAGACTCCAGGGGGTTTACTCTGCAGCTTAGCATAGTAAGAGATCCAGCTTTCTAGTGCAACTAGAACCATTATTTTCTGCAACTGTTTAATGTTATGGTGCAGATTATTTCCCCCCTTTTTGTTAATCAAAGGCATTTCTAATTATGATCCACACAGTATAACCAATGCTGCTGCAATTATTTTACTATTTTAGGTATCCAAGGTCAATTTGCTTGTTGGTCTTGATATCTTATGGCAAATGAATATAAAAATGCAGTAAGCCTTTTCTGAAGGCTAGAATTAATGAATCAAAGAAATACAGATGTAGAATAATTGCTTTCATGATTACCCAGGGGTCCTGGCGTGGAATGCTACAACTGCCAAAGTCTAGTTTTCTTTGTTCCCATCAAAGCAGCTGGGAAGTAAGGAAGGGCTACAATACCAGTTGCCCTCAGGCAATCTCTCAATTTGGCACCATGAACTTCTGCTCAAACCCACCTTAGACAAACAAGACTCATTTTCAAGATATGTATTAGAAGACAGGGTCCATATATGTGTGTGTATATGTTTATATGTGTATGTGTGTGTGTATATACATGTGTGTGTGTGTATATATACACATATACATATGTGTGTATATATGTGTGTGTGTATATATATATATACTCACACAGGGCTACTGAGTACTTGAAATGTGGCTAATGTAAATGAGAACTGAATCATTAATATTTAATTTAATCAACATAGATTCAAATTGGCACATGTGGCTAGTGTTTATAGTATTGGACACATACACATATGTATATATGTGTGTATATATATATATACGCACACACATATGTACGTGATATTTTTGAGACAGTGTCTCACTCTGTTGCCACAAGCTAGAGTGCCATGGAGTCAGCCTAGCTCACCCAAGAGTCAAATTCTTGGGTGCAAACAATCCTCCTGCCTCAGTCTCCCCAGTAGCTAGAACTATAGGCAAATGCCACAATGCCTTGCTAATTTTTCTATTTTTAGTAGAGAGGGGTTCTTGCTCTTGTTCAGGCTGGTCTCAAACTCCAGAGCTCAAGTGATCCTCCAGCCTCAGCCTCTTGGAGTGCTGGGATTACAGGCGTGAGCCACTGCACCCAGCTGGGGACCTATATTTTTGGTTATGTCTATGAGATAGGATGTTTCATTAAACATTTGGGGGGCACTACTTAGGAATAGTTCCTATCCACTTTTAACCACTAGACTCTTTTCTCAAAGTAAAGTAAAGCTAAAGCTCAAGTGCGATGCCCTGTTTGTGTGTCAGGGCAACCTTGGGATTATGTGTCAGACAGACCTAGATTCTCTCTGATACACACAGGACAATCCATTACTGAAGGACTTACTTCATTCATGATCTTTGCATTATTCTGGGCCAAAACCATGTTCATGGAGTCCATCAATGTGGAGTACTTCAAAGTGTCTGGGTGCTGGCGGTACTTCTTCTCACTAATAATCTCCATGGCTTTCTTGTTCTTCTCAGCTTCTAGGGAGCCCAGAGGGAGCCATCCAATGCCCTTCATGAAGTCAGCATAATCAGCTTTGTACTGATTCTGCAGAAGGGAAAAATGATGAGAAGGAAAAATCAAAACCATACCGTGGTTGCTTCCATTAGGGCCCTTACATTATTCCTTGGAAATTAACAGCTCAGCTTTAACATTTCCAAAAAGAAATGCAGGCTTGGTGTGGTCTGCTTTGTAGTTTAAATTCACTTCCTCTGACCACCAAGTGGGCTAAATTCTTGACTCTGTACCCTCTTCCCTATATTCATTATTGCAAATTGCAAGGTTAGAAGTATTAAAATGAAAGCTGGCTGCAAGGGCAGGACTGTAACTACCAGGTTCTCCGATTTCTTACTTTCCCATCCATCCCTTTATCAGTAGCCTGTCATGCTTTTGACCGTCTTTGCTAGACATGCTTTCTTCAGCATATTCTTCCTGAGACCAAATTTCATTTGCTACTGCTGACTTCAGAATCCAACAATGCTCAAGCAGTAATATTAGAAAATAAAACTTTAGTTTCTAGAATTGATCTCCTTTCATAAAAGAAATCAACTGAGGGTTGCAAATGCAACTCCTCGTTGGAAAATTGCGCATGAATGTCTTTCAGGGTTTTCAAACCACCATTACTATGGTCATCCACGATTTGCTTATCGTCCAGAGTAAACACTCTTCAAATGTTACGGCTTTCACGTACATCACTTTGAATCTGCATCATATTTTTGGCCAATTCGAAGTTCATGGCATCAGGAAGCATGTTGTAAGTATGGATCACGTTCCTGTAATTGGTGTTGGTGGCCACTTCCTGAGACTTCTTGGCTGCCACTACACTCAACATGTCCACTGGGGTGTGGAAGGATGTCTTGGATTTCTCATATGCCTTCTTGTATTCCCGATCTGACTGCATCTTGGCCACCTGCATGAAGTGCACCAGCTTGGGGTCATCTTCCAGGCTCCGGAAGCCAATGTGCTTGCCTTTGGCTTGTTCGTAGGCTTGCTTGTATTTGTACTGTGGACAGAGGAGAAACCATGGAGATTAAAATGGTGAAAGGAGAACAAAATACCTTTCATTAAGTGACAATAGCTTTATCATAAGTGAAAGGTATTAGAGCTATTCTAAAATTAGACAAGGAGTTGCTTGGGAGGGACAGGGACCAAAGTCTTTTTACTTCAAATTTCCTTATAGACTTCAGTCCCTGGAAAGAAAACAAACTTAGCGTTAATCAAAAAGATGTGCAAATTTGTTGGTTTAGGGAGATTTAGGAAGCAGATTTTCCTGCTCAGCAGTCTAATTGACAGAAAAGGCTGCAGGCATGATTTCTCATGGTGCATCTTTCAATTCAGCAAAGCCTGGTCATGGGTTCTCTGGGTAAAATGTATAGACCGCATTCTAACATTTGCTTAGAATTTTCTACGAATGACCTGAATACTCTAGAAGCAACTTATTTTAACAAGATTCAGTCATTTTTTACATTAAATAACGAGCAAACAAAAGAGTATTAGGATTGGGTGAAGGAGCTGTGTCGTGTGTCACAAGGGATGATGTTGCCACCAGCCCCGATGGTGCTGACCACAGCACCGGAATATACCCAAGGGCTCTATCCCCTCAGTCTCAAGAACACCCCACAGGAGCACTTACGTCACTGGCAATGTCTCTTGAGGATTTTGCAGCCTTTATGGAGATAGCATCCGGCCTCAGGTCATAGCCTTTCTTCTTTTCTTCTTCCCAGCCAGCTTTGTACAATTTCTAAACAATGAAATAGAAAAACAACAGCATCTTGTTGTTTGTGTTGGAATGGGGATCCTGCCTCAAAGCAGTTGGCAGGGGAAAGACAGATATCTGTTCTGTATTAGCCTCCTTCAACCTTTGTCCCCACTTTTGCTGCTGTTAATCTACTTACATCACTCATGGTAATTTGGTTCATTCTGGAAAGTAAAATATCCGGAGTATCAGGCATGACGTGAATACTGGTTTTGTCTTTGTTCCACTTTTCAGTGTAGCGCCTCTGCAACAAAAAAGTCAGGTGCAGGATTACACAGAAGGACAAGTTTGCCATAGTGCTAGCAAAAGGAAGCTTTGCATCTCTCTGGTAGAAGAAGTTAAATCTGATATTGGAAAATGAATGAAATAGCAAGAAGATAGGCTGAGGAGACTGGATATGCAATGGAAAAAAATCATCAAAGAAAGGAACCCTCTTCCACTGAAGCAGCAAATGCCAACTTGCTCCCACAGCACAACTACGAAGAGTTTGTGGATCCATCCTGTCGTAACATAGTGTTGAGACTCAGCCAGAGGGTCAATGTGAGAGGATGCTGTCTAGACACGATGAGAACTATAGAGTTCCCTGCTCTCACCACAATGATCAGAAAGATAAAAACTCTGAACAAGAGAAGAGGGCAAGGGCGGGCTCAAGGGCAGAAGCACCATGAGGGTTCTCTGGCCATGGCTGGTAAGTGTGTCCTCACCTTGTCCATCGTCAGTTTGTTACTTTTGTTAAGTTCCTGTTCCATCGTGTCCATGGCGTATGTGAACTTGAGCTTCTCTGGGTGCTGGCGATACTTCTTCTCACTAAGAATCTCTCCCGCTTTCTTTGCCTTCTCCACCTCCAGGGACTGAATTGGGATCCAGCCAATCCCTTTCATCCAATTGGTGAAGTCAGATTTGTATAAATTCTGCATAAGAAAAAAGAAATTTCATCTCATAAAGAGTCAGGACTTGGATTTCTTAGCCCACATGATTTACTCATTGTCAAAAAGAAAAGGGGGTGGGGAGAATAACCTATTTTTTACTCCTTATGGATTTTTAGGAGAAAATCAATTGTAAAAGTGATTTATTCATGGTGATTTTGAAAAGGGAATCCTGATTTGGCATTTCCTTTAAAAATTACTTTTTTGAGGAAAAGAAAAAGTGAACAGAATTTTACACTGAAAGATATTTTATATATGTATCATTCTTTTGAGCCTCTTAATTTTTTGGATATTATATCATATGTTGGGACTAACATCCAAAGTTTTAAATATATGTAATAATAACAACAATGAAACTACATGTTATTTAAGTGAGTGTAATCCTAAAACTCCAAGTTTTGAAGAAGATCTTTAATTACAGTAAGTGTAGCCAGGTTGAGGATGGAATAAGTGGGCAAGTGGTTGTTTTTCCTTCCCCCCCACTAGAATGGATGACTAGCTCCATGCTGACTGCCTGGTGACCGGTACATACATCACTCTGAATCTGCATGGCATTCCTTGAGTGTTCCACATTCAAGGCGTCGGGAAGGAGAGTGTAGTTGTGGAACGGTTGTCTGTAGTTGGTGTTGGTGACGGCCTCCTGAGATTTCTTCGCAGTTGTCACACTGACCATATCCAAAGGTGTGTGGTACCTGGTCTTGCTGGCTTCGTAGCCCTTTTTGTACTCACGATCCGACTGCATTTTGGCCACGTTTGTGTAATGAACCAGTTTAGGATCATCCTGAAGACTGAGAAATCCAATTTGCTTGCCTTTGGCTTTCTCGTAGGATTCCTTATATTTGTACTATTTGGAAACAAAGGGAAGACAGAGGTTTGATAGGGTAGAAGTTTAATATAAGTCAAATTCATGGAAAAATTAAAGGAAAGCTAAATTCAGTCTGAATCTAGTTAACACCTAAGTCTTTTTAGTAAAGTAGAATTTCCATGGTCTACCAACTCCCTACCTTCCACCTCCTCAAGTTGTCCTAATTTTCATAGACTGGACATGCACCACATGTACTCAATAGAAGTTCCTTATGTTCACCACCTCTGTACGTTGACCAGTTTCTCACAGTCTCTTGGGTGGTCAACTTACAGAGACTCTGCTATATTTTTTAATTAACAACTTGCAAAATATTTTTAATGAATGGTTTTGAGATCTGCTCTGAGGATAATTAAGAGTGCAATAGTTAGTAATTTATATCTACTTTGTTCATAAGTAGATTCTTTGAATATGCTCAAAGTTTCCTGAAAAGTTTATTAAGCATTTAATGTATTTTTTATTATCTTTTCATTATTATAAAATATTTGCATAATTGTGGGTAAATTTCCACAAAGTTCCAATACAAATGAGTATATTATACTTGAAATGAATGAGTTTTTACTCTATCGAAGCATTTGTTATATCACCCTATAGAAAATGCAACTTATTTGGAGAAAAACAATTAATTAATTAATTGAAATCCTATTATTTTATCTATAATTCTTCCTGGTTTTCCATATTTTACTCAATTCTTTCATTGTGGAAATTATCCAGTTAAAACATTGTATTCTTTAAAAATACTTAGAAACTTTTTTGATTTAGTGATCGTTAAGTATACCAAGACTTTTTTTCTTGATAAAATCCAAATAAAAAGGGCATTTAAAGTTCATGACAATAATGCTAATGAAAGTTCTAAATATTTCATAGTTTGCAAACTATGAAAGTTTTCTTCTATGTAACAACTGTATTAACTTTTCAAAGTGATTTTAAGCAAAACAGTATAAAAATCATTGGCACTTAAGACTTTAAGAAATACTTTTATATTATAATTTCTTTACTTGCTTCTTTATATAGTTCATATAGTCTCTATAGTGTGTATCAACTTTATAAATATACAGAGATAGTGTTTACCACTTTCAAATTAGACTTACGTCGCTAGCAATGTTCCTTGAACTTTTTGCCGCAACAATTGGAAGGGCATCTGGTCTCAAATCATAGCCCTTAGCAATGGTTTTCTTCCAGTCTGCTTTATAATGAGACTTTAAAAGAAAATATCATTTTATTATCTGATATCATTAAAAGAGAAATCAATCGGGGTGCCAAAATGTTTCTTATAAAATGTTATGAGGTATCGTCTTTCTATTAAGAGAACCCATGAAGTTAGGATTATCTTCATCTTCTATGTATCTATTAAAAAGCAGCAGTAAACTGTACGTATAGCATAATTCAATTGATCAAAAAATGTATATGTTTGCATAATGAAGCAATGCAAAGGTAATGCTTTGAATGTGGGTTAACAGATTTTCACTTTTTAAAATAATTTTCTACATTTCCAACTTTTCTATAACAAGTACATAATACTTTTGAAAAGTTGTTTTGTAATGAATCATTTCAAACTTACAGAAATGTACGGACACTAAAATTGAAGATTCACCTAGTACTTAGTACTCCCCAGCGCTAATTGATATTAATACTTATATATTACTTATAAAATGAGAAAAAAAATTTAAATGAACTCAAAGCATAGAAATGTATATTTGGAGATAAAACAGAGCCTAAAATCATTAGGGAGAATGACTAAGGCACTATTTCTTTTTTTTTTTTTTTGAGACACAGTCTCACTATGTCACCCTCGGGGGAGTGCCATGGTGTCACAGCTCACAGTAAGCTCAAACTCTTGACTTGAACGATCCTCTTCCCTCAGCCTCCTGAGCAGCTGGGACTATAGGTGCCCGACACTACACCCAGCTCATTTTTCTATTTTTTAGAAGAGACGGGGATCTCATTCTCGTCCAGGCTGGGCTCAAACTCCTGAGCTCAGGAGATCCACCTGCCTCGGCTTCCCAGAACACTAGGATTACAGGCGTGAGCCACCGTATCTGGGTGACCTTTTTTTCTTTTTTGACGGGGTCTCGCTGTGCTATGAAGCTCGCGTGCACACGGTGGAGCTCCGTCTTAAATTCTCAGTGCAGGCGTTAACACAACTGGAAAGCAGAGGCCGGTGTGAGCAGTGTCAGGCAGGCTCCAGGCCACATACTCACATCACTCATGTTGAGGGCGTTGACCTTGGCTTGAATAAACTGAGGCAGTTCAGGGTCTATGGTGTACTTGTGCTTCAGCTTCTCCCCCTCCACCTTGTAGTTCAGCTGAAAATCAAGGAGGCAGCACTGACTCAATGTGACTTTCACCAAGCACACACTCGTTTCAAAAGGAAGGTTAACATTTGTGTTTTCCATGGACAAGGCCAATGCCCGCCCTATGCCACCACAGGGAAAGGGCTCTGGCAGACACATTCATATCCTCATTCTACCAATATTCATGGAACAGCACTGCAGGCCAGGGGGTGGTAACTTCTGGGTTAAAAGAGGTAAGGTAAGACATTTATAGCGTACTCTTAGTTATTTTGAAGTGTACCCTTGCCTTGTGCAAAGGAGTCCATTTGCTAACATAGGTGCAGACACATGTAGTGAATTAAAAAGGATGGTGAAGTGGCTCAGGTGCAGGGGCGGGGGCTATTCGTGGACAGACTCTTTTGAAGGAAAACCACTTACATCGCTCAGTTGCTTCGTGTTCTGCTGAGCCAAGACCATGCCCATGGAGTCAGGCACACTTGTGAACTTGATGGTATCAGGGTGCTGCCGATACTTCCTCTCGTTTAAGGCGTCACCCGCTTTCTTGACCTTCTCAACCTCCAGAGAACCAATAGGGATCCATCCGATGCCCTTGAAGAAGTTGTTATACTCGTCCTTGTAAACATTCTGTAAAAAGAGTCAGCTCCTGTGAGGAGACACGCTGGAGGATATTCAGGGACTTTTTCGGGAACTGCAACTCTGTCCAAAGGAAATGACTAGCAAAGCTTTAGCATGCTCAAGTCTAACTACGTCTGTCCCGGAGCTTATTACCTGAAATTTGGTAATAAGGAAAAGTAGTTCTGTTGTTAGAGTTTATTGCACAACACAGAAGGGAATCTAGGTCAGATAATTTCATGGGTACTGCTAAAAAAAAAAAAAAGTCACTTTCAACAATAAATTGGTAGTCTTTCAATAATGGTTGTTTATTCTAAAGTGTATTTTACAAATACCTTACTATATTATAAACCCTAAAATAATAGAAATGATCATCCTTTAGAGCACATTATACAACCCCAAAGGGAATCTAGGTCACATATTTCCATGGGTACTGCTAAAAAAATATTTTGTCTTTGACAACAAATTGGGCTTTCCTTGTTATTTTACTGAAGACTTCAAAACTGAACTTCACCCACACTGTCTACCTAGGCTACTCCTGATCTCCGCTGGGGAGAGAGATTTTCACTGAGCACCAATAAATGAATATTACTTCTTTCCTTTGCAGAGGACAAGTCTTACAGAAATCTGCTCCTATGGGAGGAGCTGCCCTGCATGTTAAACACCTCCCTGTGCAGCTCTCCATGAATCACACTGCAAGCACAAAGCCTTCCCGATTCTTTTTAGATTACTCATTACATAGTTTTACACAGATGACAGTGTGACCTTAGTTAAAGAAAGAAAAAAGAAAGCCTTTCCTGAATTCAGAAAGAATAAAGAATTCTCCTGTTTTGCATTTAACCTGTCCCCACTGAAGCAGGCCCACCACAAGCACCCATTTTGTCACATAGTGAAAAATGGCTTTGTCTTTCCTCCATATGTTAACAAAGACAAGGTCAACAGTTTCATAAATGCAGAAAGCCAGTCACGACATTGCTTGTCTGCCACGCTTTTGTAGTCTCTCATAATGGTTGTTTGTTCTAATGTGTATTTTTCAAATATCTTACTGTATTATAAAGTCTAATAAAATGGAGAGAAATGGTCATCCCTTAAGTACAAACACTTGTGGGTCTGTTACATCACATACTTACATCACTCTGAATTTGATTCACATTCCTCGTATGCTCGAGACTCAAGGCATCAGGTAGGTATGTGTAATGATGTAATGGCTGCTTGTAATTGACACCAGTGACAACATCCTGGGCCATCTTTGCAGCTGTAATGCTAACCATGTCCCCAGGGGTGTGGTAGCTGGTTTTGGTGTTCTCATAGTTCTTCTTGTATTCACGATCGGACTGCAACTTTGCCACATTCATATAGTGGACCAGCTTGGGATCATCCTGAAGGCTTCTAAAACCCACGTGCTTTCCCCTTGCCTTCTCATAAGCTTCCTTGTATTTATACTGTGGAGACAGAATTTGATTAGCAAAGCCCTGGGCATTGGTAATATTAGCACAGCAATTACATTCACACACACAAGCACTCAGAACATTGTAACTTTCTAAAGAGAGTGGGAAAAAAAAAAAGCAAAGCACACCCATCTTCAGAGTGAAAAACATTTATTTCAAATGTTGTTGGGGTTTCAAGGGAATATCGTGATAAATTCAAGACCAGTTTCTTGTTTTTTGCTATGATTCCTACAGATGATTTGCACATAGGACTTTACCTAAAACCAACTGAATTCTCACACTTCATACGAGTGCCACACATTCCAAATAAAAGGTCAATATCTCCTGGTTTCACAAGGATGTGAATTTTCCTAACCCAACTCATTATTTCACATCATGGATATGAGTACCAGCTATGCGGGGAGCTGGGCCTTCACCCACCCCCTTTACCAGCAGCTCCTGTCCAAGCTCACTGCCGAAGCAGCTGCAAACGAATTAAGGAGGTACAGTAAGGGTAGGAACTGCTGTGGGGTTTCCCATTAATAAAATCCTAAAAGAAAAGGTTCTGCTGTCCAAGGCCTCTCATAGCCGGGATCATCAAGGGGATAAAGATTGAGCTTATCTCGTAACACAACAAAAACCTGAATTTTTATAGAAGAGAATTCAAATCCTCCTAAACACTGCAGACTCAGCTCTTGCCATTGAAGCATCAATTCCTTAACACAGGCTTAGCAAGCAAAAGAATTATCAAGTAATTTCTAGATATGTCAGAAAAATCACTGTGCTAGTGCTAAAAAAAGGGGGGGAGGAAGGGACATTTATACCTTAGACCTTAGCTCTCTTTTGAAACTAAATTATTTCATAGCGATGTGCATTGTGCACAGACCATTGCGGAAGATAATTTCAGTGCCGTCCCTATAAGGAAAGTTATACAGTGTTACATCTCTATCTCCGACGTGGTCAGTACACCTGGTTGGATTCTTTCTTCTCTTTTCTCAATCCAAGATTGTAGCCCCTGGCATAGTACGTGGCAGTGAAGACTGCAGGGCATGTTTGCTTTACAAAAATGTTGTTTTTCAAAAATGGGAAGAAGTAGAAGGGCACAATTTTCTCTTTTATGAATGAAAATGGGCCTCAATTTACATGAATCAAAATTATACCCTAACGAGGTAGACCTTTTCCCATGTGGTTTATAAAAACTGTGTATTTTATCTAACATCTTTGAATCTTCTTAATACAATTATGACACAGTCAGTCGTTTGAATATAACAGGTTAGTGTCAGTCAGGGTGTTCTCACTGAAAATAAATGGGGGCCGTCAGGGAAAAGTCTCAGTGAAGGTAATTTGGGCTATGAATCAAAGGGAAAAGCTACTGTCAGATTTATGACAGCATTACCACGTGGGGCCACCTGAAAAGTATCACAAAAGTGTTAGAAGGGTACAGGTGAACCTCACTATATGCAGAATACAAATGTCTTCATACAATAACTAAGAAAATGCCATGAAGGCTATGTTAAACAGTTTGATGAAAATATTTCAGATTGTATATGAAACCAGCACATTGTACCCCTTGATTGAATTAATGTATGCAGCTATGAT
>CAUYRH010010203.1:0-17816 GCA_963574655.1 Perodicticus potto
CATCTTCCAATGTGCAGAACGGTCCCCACATTCAAAAAAGATCCGGATCTGGCTCGGCGATGGTAGCACAGTGGTTGTGATGCCGGCCACATATGCCAAGGCTGGCTGGTTTGAACCCAGCCCGGGCTTGCTAAACAACAACAGCAACAAAATAGCCAGGTGTTGTGGTGGGCACCTGTACTCCCAGCTACTTGGGAAGCTGAGGCAAGAGAATCACTTGAGCCCAAGAGTTTGAGGTTGCTGTGAGCTGTGATGCCACAGCACTCTACCATGGACAATATAGTGAGACTCTATCTAAAAAAAAAAGAAAGAAGGAAATGAAGGAGAACAGATAGTCTTCTTTAGAAAAATTCTAAGTATGAAACATAGATAGAATGAGGGAAATAAAACAATCACTATTGGACAAATATATGCTGTAGGCAAGATCCATAATGGATGCTGAAGTGAGAGG
This sequence comes from Perodicticus potto, assembly GCA_963574655.1. Lineage (NCBI taxonomy): Eukaryota > Metazoa > Chordata > Mammalia > Primates > Lorisidae > Perodicticus > Perodicticus potto. Next base: position 452 of record CAUYRH010010203.1, read on the forward strand.
GTGAGAGTGATGCCAAGCACAAGTTCTGCTGCCCCTCACCTGAGAGCCAGGCAGGAGAGGCCAGTGCTGGTGAAGGCAAGATGGTTTGCCAACTTTCCAGTACCAGCGCCTGAGGGGATGGTGGACTATTCTCTCAAAAGACCAACGCACCTCCTCTGCTACTGAGCAACTTACAATCGGCAAAAGGGGTTGGTGGCAGAAAACAGGATTTGTGCAAGTCATCATGACTCACTGGGCAGTCTTGTTATCAGCTGTTTGTGGTTGGCCTACTTCAGAATTTTGATTGATTTCACCTCTAGGTCATTTTCTAATCTTGTATGTGTTGGCTGTGAAAACCATCAGCAAGTTAATTCTAAACTTTTAAGACTGAACAAATCCAAAGCATGAATGGCTCCTGGGATGTGCTTACAGAGGCTTAGTCTAAAACAGTCTTTGCAAAGCCACAAAGTATCTTCCATAAGGTATTTACTAATCCCAAAGGGATAATGGTAACACTATAATTGACAAACCTGGCAGAGACTACTTTAGTTAGGGTGGAGGTTAACATGACCATGAATGAGACATAATACACTGTGTCTTGGATATGATATTCTTTCTGAAAATGATATCCTGAGAAGGAACAGCATGACTTGTGTGGCAGTAAGCAGAAGATGTATAGTCATAATAAGATCATGAGAAAATAGCAGATAGACCTAAACTGACATTCATTCCACAAAATAACTGACCAGGACTCTTCAAAAGTACCACCATCATGAAAAACAAGGAAAGAACAAGAAACTGTCACAGATTGGAGACATGACAGTGTGGCAGGGTCCTGGGTGGAATCTTGGGTGTGAAAAAGGACATTGGTCGAAAAAACAGTAAAATCAAACACAGTTTATGCTTCTTCTACAATCTTCTTATTAAAAACACATTTTTGTACACTTTATATGTATACAATCACATGTGTTAACTAGAATTTTTATTCTTAGTAACCTTAAATTTTAATAAAAACCTAGGAAGCCAGAAATTTCAGTGTTTGTTGTAAGCATCCATTACTTTTATTTATATTTATTTGATTTATTTCTGTTAACAATTTATTTAGATCTTAGTTATTATTTTATGTTATTTCTCTGTTAACCATTTTTATAACCTGTGTATATTAGATGAGAACATTAAACATATGGGTATTTTTGCTGATAACTCAGAAGATCCATCTGTTTTCATTAAACTGCCAAAATTAAATTAGTCTTACTTATCAAAAATCACATAAACACAGATCATTTTGGTTTTGGCTGGGTGCATAGTTTTATAATCTTTGTATTAAAACTTCACACCTTCAAACATTTAATAGAGGTAAAACATAAAAAATGACTAGGAAATGCAGGCAACAATGTATTGAACAATTTGAAGACATAGTTGTTTTTCTTTCATAAATAATACTTTTTCCTAGCTTGTTTACCAAAAATTTACTAATAATTCACATGAACTTGTAAAGTATTTAGACTTTACTTAATTTATGAGCACACCTTTACAAGCCAGTTTGTTACCATGGAAACACAATATATAACAATGTGCATATACATAGACACAGTTAAACATATATACACAGTATGCATACAAAGATTTTATAGTTTTTGCTTTTGAATTTCAGTCATGATATAAGATATAAGCTCACCAGTTTACAAAAAGTGATTGGATGCAAATTATTTCTGGAAAAACTGTAATTTGTTTATGGCCAAAATTAATTGCCCCAGTAGATAATGTAATAAAAGTTGCTAACCAAAGCTCTGGATAAACAGGTTCCATGACAGTTTGATATATATATATATATTTTAATTCTCTAGGTTCGAAATTCTGGGAAGATGGCCAACTAGTAGCAACCCTCAGCAGAGGCTCCTGAGCAGAGGAAGAAAAACTGGATGGGAATCAGACTCTATGAAGCCAAAGATGGGGAGCCGAGCCAAGAAAGAAGTTTGGGAAGCTGTAACTCCAAGGAAGAGCATTCAAGAAAGTAAATTATAGGTATAAAGTCTATCAACTAGAGGAGAGGTGATCCCTCCCCCAAGCAGGAGGTCTACAGCAAGCTATCTGCGAATGAGCAGGGAACAAAAGACCTCTCATTTTACCTCGCTGGAGAGAGACACTAAACTTCAGGTCTCTTTCTCCAGGAAGGTCCCACTTAGGAACCTAGACACCACCCCAAGCATAAAATTGAACAGATATTTTCCCCTATAAATCCAATCTCCCAGTCCACCTTTCCCCCCTTGCATGGTGGTCTGAAGTTCTGCCTCTGCAGAGCACAGAGTGTTTGGTCTTGGCCTGAGAGATCTGGGCATAATGTGGACCACCAACCATCAGGATGGAATCTGTGACTAACAGGGAAGAAAGAGGGTGTGGGAAGAAAGGGACACTCAGTGGGAGAAGGAGCAGTCTCCTGGGTATGAATATGCCCAGCCAGTGGTGGTGTTGACCCTCGGTTTGGGCTGTGTCTGGCTAGATGGGGTATAGAACCCCCAGTTCTGACGGCACTCACAGGAGAAGAGTGGTCGCCCTGTGTGAACTGAGTTTGGGAGACAGGGGTTGTTCCCAGCCTCTCCTGGGCCTACAGGCAGAGGCTTGCTAGGCATGGATTGAGACTGGAGAGCAAGGGTGTAGTCCCCTGATTCCAACAGAACCCTTGAGCAGTGGTTTGCTGAGTGTGAATCAAGATCTGAGGGCTAGGGAGTGGTCCCCTGTCTCCAGTGGGGCTGGCAAGCAGAGGCTTAGTGGGTGAGGACTGAGACCTGTGGGCAGGGTGCAGTGCCCTGACTCTAACAGAGCCTGTGAACAGAGGCTTGCCAGGCAGTGGACTGAGACTGGCAGGCAGGGGTATGGTCCCCTGACTCCAACTGGTCTGGCAAGCAGAGGCTAGCTGTGTGTGGACTGAGACTGGTGGGTGGGCGTGTGGCCCCTAGCTCCAACTGGGCCTGTGAGAAGAGAAGCAAACAACAGTGTGGACTAAGTCTGGAGGGCAGGACTGTGGATCCCTGGCTCCAATTGTGCTGTTGGAGACCCTTGAGTTCCTCTCTGTTGACCTGGGTTTGTACTGCCTGAGACAATTTAATTGGAACCTGTGTCCAGGGCTGTCCACTTGGGGACATTCTGAGGTTGACCTTTGAAGTTCTGTAGTGGAAAAGAACTGAAGGGTGGGGGCTGGGTGCTGCAGCTGTTTGTAACTCTTCACAGTCGAGATTAAGCCTAATACTGTGGTTTCTTAGGATAGGGTAGAGGTTGGCTGATATCAAAACAGAGCTAGCTTGCGCTATCTCACCAAGTAGGTCCTCAGAGTCTCTGGCCAAAACTCTGAAAAGGGGCCTTGTAAGGCTGTAGGAGATAAGCCACAATTACAAAGCCTAGTGCCAGTTCTACTACCTGGGAACCCCAATTCAATCTCACCCTAACAGTTCTAATAACCAAATGGTGGAAAATAAACATAGTTTGGACTGAACAGAAGAACTCTGGCAACATGAATAACCAGGGTAAATCAACCGCACCCAAGAAATGATAAAGGAGATACAACTGAAGATGCCATGCACAGACAAATGGCAGCAATGCCAGAAATCGAATTCAGAATATGGATTGCAAATAAGATAAATAGAATGGAAGAAAAACTAGACATTGAATTCCAAAGAGTAGTTCTAAAGTTGTCTCAATAAATTAATGAATTCAAAGCCCAAGTCACCAAAGATATGGACATAATGAGAAAAGAGATAGTAGAACTCAAGGAAACAAAAAAGTTAGTTAAGGAGTGTCAAACACAGTAGAATCCCTCAGTAATAGAGTTGACCAGGCAGAAGAAAGGATCTCTGAAACTGAAGACAAAGCTTTTGAACCTTCCCAAACACTTAAAGAGGCAGACAAATGGAGAGCAAAAACTGATCATTCCCTGAGAGAGCTGTGGGATCACTCCAAAAGATCAAACATTCGTCTTATAGGAATTCCTGAAGGAGAAGAGGATGGTCCTAAAGTCACAGATGTTCTACTCCAAGAGATTTTGGAGGAGAATTTCCTAAGCATTGCAAGTGATACGGAACTTCAGATAGTAGATAGTTTCAGAACCCCAGCAAGACTCAATCCAAATAAGGCATCTCCTAGACACATTATTATTAACTTTGCCAAAGTTAAGATGAAGGAGAAAATTCTGCAAGCAGCCAGACGTAAGAAAAGCATTACCTACATAGGGAGAAATGTCAGAATGACTGCTGATCTCTCAGCTGAAACGTTTCAAGCCAAAAGAAGATGGTCATCGACCTTCAGTCTCCTAAAACAAAACAACTTCCAGTCCAGGATCCTGTATCCAGCTAAACTGAGTTTCCTTTGTGTTGGAGAAATCAAATACTTTAACGACATAGACATGTTGAAGAAATTTGCTATAAGTAAACCAGCTCTCCAGGATATTCTCTGACCCATCCTCAACCATGACCAGTGCAATGCTCTACCTCCAAAGTAAACTCACCCAGAAATTTTTGAGCAAAACACAATTTTCACAGTGGTGAAGGGATTAAAAATGTGCACTGGACATCCAAAAATCATGACATCCAAAACACAACCAGGCTTATCAATTCTTTCAGTTAATGTGAATGGTTTAAATTGTTCTCTAAAGAGGCACAGGCTGGCTGACTGGATACATAAACTCAGTCCAGATATCTGTTGTATACCAGAATCTCACCTTACCTTAAAGGATAAAAATAGACTCAGGGTGAAGGGATGGATTTGTATAATACAGGCAAATGGAAACCAGAAAAAAGCAGGGGTTGCAATTTTAGTAGCAGATACAATTGGCTTTAAATCAACAAAGATAAAGAAAGATAAGGAAGGTCACCACATATTTGTCAAGGGAAACACCCAACATGAAGAGATTTCAATAATTAACATTTATGCACCCTACCAGAATGCTTCTCAATTCATAAAGCAGACCCTAATAGATATGAACAACTTGATGTCTTCCTGCAGTATAATAATAGTTGGAGATTTTAACACCCCTTTGACAGTTTTGGATAGATCCTCCAAGAAGAAACTACACAAATATTAGACTTAAACCTGACCCTAGAATAAATGGACTTTTCAGATCTCTGCAGAACATTTCACCCTAATAAAATTGAATATACATTCTTCTCATCAGCCCATGGGTCATCCTCCAAAATAGATCATATCCTAGGACTCAAGTCTAACCTCAGCAAATTTAAAAGTATAGAAATTATTCCTTGTACCTTCTTGGACTACCATGGAATAAAAGTTGAACTCAACAGCAACAGGAATCTTCATACTCAAACAAAGTCATGGAAACTAAATAATCTTAGGCTGAATGATAGTTGGGTCAAAGAGGAAATTAAGAAGGAAATCACCAAATTTTGGAACAAAATGATAATGAAGACACAAATTATCTAAACCTGTGGGATACTGCAAAGGGAGTCCCAAGAGGGAAATTTATAGCATTGGAAGCCTTCATCAAGAAAACAGGAAAATAGGAAGCCAACAACTTAATGGATCATCTTAAGCAACTGGAAAAGGAAGAACAGTGCAACCCCAAACCCAGCAGAAGAAAAGAAATAACCAAAATTAGGGCAGAATTTAATGAAATTGAAAACAAAAGAATCATTCAGAAGATCAACAAAACAAAAAGTTGGTTTTTTGAAAGATGAACAAAATTGATAAACCTTTGGCCAACCTAACCAGAAATAGAAAAGTAAAATCTGTAATATTATTTATTAGTAATGATAAAGGAGAAATAACACAAACATTTCAGAAATTAGAAAAATCCTCATTGATTACCACAAAAATCTCTATTCCCAGAAATATGAAAATCTGAAGGAAATGGACCAATACCTGAAAGCACGCCACCTTTGTAGACTGAACCAGAAAGAATTAGAAATCTTTTTTTTTTTTTTTTTGAGACAGAGCCTCAAGCTGTCACCCTGGATAGAGTGCTGTGGTATCACAGCTTACAACAACCTCCAATTCCTGGACTCAAGCGAGTCTCCTGCCTCTGCCTCCCAAGTAGCTGGGACTACAGGCACCTGCCACAATGCCCCCACATTTTTTTGTTGTAGGCATCATAGTTGTTTGGTGGGCCCATGCTGGATTTGAACCCGCCAGCTCAGGTGTATGTGGCTGGTGCCTTAGCCGCTTGAGCCACAGGTGCCAAGCCAAGAATTAGAAATCTTGAATAGACCTATATCAATCACTGAAATAGTATCAATAATATGAAATCTCCCAAAAAAGAAAAGTCCAGGAACAGATGGCTTCACGATCGAATTCTATCAAACCTTTCAAGAGGAACTAGTACCTATATTATACAATGTTTTCCAAAGCATAGAAAAAGAAGGAATACTTCCCAACACATTCTATGAAGCAAATATTACCCCGATCCCCAAACCAGTAAAGGATCCAACAAGGAAAGAAAATTACAGACCAATATCATTAATGAATATGGATGCAAAAATATTCAATAAGATCTTAGCAAACAGAATTCAACAACACACCAAAAAATATATACAACATGATCAAGTTGGTCTTATTACAGGGTTACAGGGTTGGTTCAACATATGCAAATCTATAAACATAATACATTACATCAATAAAATAAAAAACAAAGACCATCTGATTCTCTCAATTGACACAGAAAAGGCCTTTGATAATATCCACCATCCTTTCATGATCAGAATACTTAAGAAAATAGGCATAGAAAGGACATTTCTTAAACTGATAGAGGCCATATACAGCAAACCCACAGCCAATATCATATTGAATGGAGTAAAATTGAAAACATTTCCACTCAGATCAGGAACGAGGCAAGGATGCCCACTGTCTCCACTGCTATTCAACATAGTAATGGAAGTCTTAGTCATCACAATCAGGCAAGAAAAGGAGATCAAGCGTATCCAAATAGGGTCAGAGGAGATTAAACTCTCTCTTCACTGATCATGTGATCCTATATCTGGAAAATCCTAGGGACTCTACTTCAAAACTCTTAGAAGTGATCAAGGAATACAGCAGCACCTCAGGATACAAAATCAATACTTACAAGTCAGTAGCTTTTATATACGCTAACAATAGTCAAGCCAAAAAAACAATGAAGGACTCTATTCCTTTTACAACAGTGCCCAAAAAGATGAAATATCTGGGAATTTACCTAACAAAGGACGTAAAAGATCTCTATAAAGAGAACTATGAAACTCTGAGAAAAGAAATAGCTGAAGATGTTAACAAATGGAATAATATACCATGCTCATGGCTGGGAAGAATCAACTTTGTTAAAATGCCCATACTACCCAAAGCAATCTACAGATTTAATGCAATCCCTATTACAGCACTATTGTCATACTTTAAAGAACTTGAAAAAATAAAATAGTCTTCATCTTATATGGAATCAGAAAAAACTTGAATAGCAAATACATTACTCAGAAATAAGAACAAATCAGGAGGTATTGCATTATCAGACTTCAGGCTATACTATAAATCTATAGTGATCAAAACAAGATGGTACTGGCACAAAAACAGAGTGGTAGATTTATGGAACAGAATAGAGAACCAAGAGACGAACCCAGCTTCTTATCGTCATTTGATCTTTGACAAGCCTATCAAAACTATTCATTGGGGGAAAGACTCCCTATTTAACAAATGGTGCTGGGTGAACTGACTAGAGATCTGTAGAAGACTGAAACTGGACCCACACCTATCACCATTAACAAAAATTGATTCTCACTGGATAAAAGATTTAAACTTAAGACATGAAACTATAAAAATACTAGGAGAGAGTTCAGGGAAAACACTTGAAGAAATTGGCCTGGCAGAATATTTTATGAGGAGGACCCTCTGGGCAATTGAAGCAACACCAATATACATTACTGGGATCAGATCAAACTGAAAAGCTTTTGCACCGCCAAAGCAAACAGACAACCTTCGGAATGGGAGATTTTGCAGGTTATGCTTTTGACGAAGGTCTGATAACTGGACTCTATAGAGAACTCAAACTAATCGATAGGAAAAGAATAAATAACCCTATTTCTTGCCTATGTGGGCAAGAGACTTGAACATAAACTTCTCTGATGAAGACAGGGGCATAGCCTACAAACAAATGAAAAAATGCTCATCATCATTAATCATCAGAGAAATGCAAATCAAAACCACTTTGAGATACCATCTAACTCCAGTAAGATTAGCCCACATCACAAAATCCCAAAACTACAGATACTGGCGTGGATCTGGAGAGAAGGGAACGCTTCTACACTGCTGGTGGGAATGCAAGCTAATGCGACCTTTTTGGAAAGGAGTTTGGAGAACACTCAAAGAATTAAAAGTAGACCTATTATTCAATCCTGTAATTCCTCTCCTAGGTATATACCCAGATGATCAAAAATTATTTTACAACAAAGACATGTGCACCATAATGTTTATTGCAGCCCAATTCATAATAGCCAAGACATGGAAACAGCCCAAGTGCCCATCAATCGACCCATGAATGGATTAACAAATTGTCGTATATGTACACCATGGAATACTATGCAGCCATAAAAAGATGGCGACTTCACATCTTTTGTGTTTACCTGGATGGAGCTGGAACATATTCTTCTTGGTAAAGTATCTCAAGAATGGGAAAAAAAAGGTATCCAATGTACTCAATACTACTATGAAAACAATATATAACCACCTACACACTCATACGCAAAACCTAACTATAGTCCAGAAAGTAGAAAGGAAGAGGAGAGAGAAGGGAGGGGAAGGGGGATATGGGAGGAGGGAGGGTATTTGGGGGGACCTCACCTAAAGTGCATGATGCAGTGGTACATTTCAAAACTATTAAGAAATGAGTATAGGCTCAGTGCCTGTGGCTCAAGTGGCTAAGGCACCAGCCACATACACCTGAGCTGGCAGGTTCAAATCCAGCCTGGGCCTGCCAAACAGCTATGATGCCTGCAACAAAAAATAGCCAGGCGTTGTGGTGGGCACCTGTAGTCCCAGCTACTTGGGAGCAGAGGCAAGAGAATCGCTTGAGCCCAGGAGTTGGAGGTTGTTGTGACCTGTGATGCCACGACACTCTCTATCCAGGGTGACAGCTTGAGGCTCTGTCTAAAAAAAAAAAAAAAAAAAAAGAAAAGAAAAAAAGAAATGAGTATAATTGTGATGGACGCGTAACTTAGTTCAATGTAAGCATTTTACATTGTGTATCGAAGCAGTACCCTGAACCCCATAAATGCATCAATATACAAAGTTATGATTTAATGAAAAAAAATAAAAAATAAAATGTTTTTGAATATTTTCAGGTTAAAAAAAAATTCTCTAGGTTCAGTGCCCATGGCTCAGTGGTTAGGGCACCAGCCACATGCACCGGGGCTGATGGGTTCAAACCCGGCCCCTGCCTGCTAAACAACAACGAGAACAATAACAAGAAAATAGCCAGGCGTTGTGGTGGGCGCCTATAGTCCCAGCTCCTGGAGAGGTGGAGGCAAGAAAATCACTTAAGCCCAAGAGTTAAAGGTTGCTGTGAGATGTGATGCCAGGGCATTCTACTGAGGGTGACATAGTGAGACTCTGTCTCTAAAAACAAAAAAAGCTGCTGAGGCCACCTGGCTGTGGTGGCAGGTCCTTAGTTTCCCTGCCTGGTGGCCCTTGTTCTGACTTGCTTGGCTAAGAAATTATGATTTTGGTTGGAATTCCAGGAATCTATTACATGAAGTCCCTGCTGGGCACATTCAGCTCTGTCAGTTGTCCACAAGCCTCTTAATCTGAACCGATTTAAACCCTTTTCAAGGCGGGGACCAAATCAAACTGGCATCTTCCCTAATGGCCATCAGTGTCGATGACACCACTGCTCAATGTGGAGACTGCTCCATGGGTGTTAGGAAATCTGCATGAGAGTTTTCAAAAAGAGAAATACATTTACATGTACACCAGAAAAAGCATATCAAAGAAAGAAAAAGAAATCAAGGTTCTCCTGGAACACTTAAATTATTTTGACACAGTATAACAATTCAGGTTTCACATACCTTTTTAGAAGTGTAACTATTGTGTGTGGAGAATATACAGATTTATGCTAAAAATTCAACAACCATGAATCTTGCAAACTATTTTTACATATTTCTGGTGACTAAAACTGAGACTGCAAGAGTCCCTCCGTAGGTCTAGACAGGTAAGCTTGTAATGAATCCTGTGCTTTTGTCACACCACTGCTAACACTCCCCTGACACCACCGCTGACCCGCCTGGCCACTGTGTGAGGTGATCCCTTTGGCTCCCATCTATGGGCTGCTCTCCAAGCACCATGCAGTAGAGCTGTGGTTCTCAGCCAGGGTGATTTTGGTCCCTGACAATGTGTGGAGAGGATTCTGGTGTCCTGATGGGTGCGGGCAGGCCACCACCTACCAGTGGGTGAAGCCAGGGATGCTGCTTAGTATCATCCTCCAGGGCACGGGACAGACCCTCACAGCAAGACTTACCCCCCCACAGTGTCCACTGTGCAGGAGAGAACAAGAACTCGCAAATATTTTTAGCTGGTCCTGGTCACATGTATTTCTTACATTTCACAACAACCCAGAGCACACGGCCATATGTGTGCACTCTCTCTCAAGCAACATAAATTAATGTTCCACACATGCAAGGAGATTATATTTACTCTTAGGCTTGTCTATTGACAAGCCTATCAAAAAAAATTCATGCTGATATTTTCTATTATATGCAACCTTAAGGTGCTCCTCAGAGACCACTCACTGTGTTAACTATACCCACCCACTAGTAGGTTATGAGCTAATGTTTGCAAAAGGGTTGCATAGAGATGCTCTAAGAGTTTGTTGTCTAGTAAAAACCATGCTGCGCTTAGCATGTCACATAACCTCTACGGATATCAATAGCCTCAAGTGTAAACTTACAATAATAACAGGATATCCATCAAGTAATTTTTATGACAAATAATGTGGGAAAAAATGATAAATTTCATACTGTGTGGTGGACACTAAACCAGCGGTTTAGTGGTTCCTGTCCTTACGAAATAAAGTTAATGCGGCAACTACCCTTTTTTTAAGGTTGTAAAATAAAATTCACCCAGAAGTGGGAAAATACAGAAATTCAATAGTGAAAAGAAATGTGTACCTTCTTCTGTCGAGACAATTTAGGCTAAAACTAAAACCCAGTTCTGCTTACGAACAAATGCAGCAAAGCAGGCAAAGGGCTGAAGAGCGACTCTGCTCCCTCCAGCATCCCTGCCAGTGATGTCTGGACTAAAGGCTCATCCCAGGCTCCCAGGGCCTTCACCTGTGTGGGGTCCAGGATGCCCTATTTAGGTTCTTAAAGTAAGGACAAATGGGAACAGGAGACTTGTTTGGTGCATTTTCACAGTGGTGGTTGCTGATGGGTAACAATGTGGGCCAGAAGAGACCGTCTGGGACTCCTCCAATCCTGCCACAGGAAGGCAGATACCCCCACCTCACTTGCAAAAGTACATTTTGTTTCTGTGAACACCTACATTCATTTACTCATTCATGTTTAGAGAGACCAAGAGACTGCTGTCATGGCGGGGAAGCCCAAGCTTCACTACTTCAATGGACGAGGCAGGATGGAGTAACTACTGGAGTACCCATGGAGGCTCTTGGCTGCAGCTGGGGTAGAGATAGGCTGGCCTTTAGTTCAAGGTCAGTTGGCTCTAATATGGACTGTATCAAAATTCTTTTCTAAATAAGAAGACCTATGCACAATTTTGTCTTCAATGAAAATACTCCTAGTTATTAAGAAAAAAAGGAACTAAATTGACCAATTGAAAATAAATCTGTCGATCCAAGAACATATAAACAGCTAAAGATATTTTCAAAGGAAATGAAAGACACATCTATTAACCATAATGTGTGGACCTTATTTGGATTTGTATTTAAACAAAGTATAGGTCTTGGTGAGGTGGCTCACTGTAATCCTAGTACTCTGGGTGGCTGGGACAGGTGAATTGCTTGAGCTCAGGAGTTTAAGACCAGCCTGAGTCCTAGTGCCTATAGTCCTAGTTACTCAGGAAGATGAGGCAAAAGAATCACTAGAGCTCAAGAGTTTGAGGTTGCTGTGAGCTATGACACCATAGCACTCAACCCCAGGGAGGCTCTGTCTCAAAAAATATATATATAATAATAATAATGATAAAATAAATGAAGTATAAAGTGTAATTTATGACATTTATGCCACAACTAGAAACCTGAATGTTTTTTTTTTTTTGGAGACAGAGTCTCACTTTGTTGGCCTCAGTAGAGTGCTGTGGCGTCACAGCTCACAGCAACATCCAACTCTTGGGCTTAGGTGATCCTCTTGCCTCAGCCTCCCGAGTATCAAGTAGCTGGGACCACAGGTGCCCACCACAATGCCTGGTTATTTTTGGAGATGAGGTCTCACTCTGGCTCAGGCTGGTCTCTAACCAGTGAGCTCAGGGCAATTCACCCACCTCGGCCTTCCAAAGTGTTGGGATTATAGGCATGAGCCACCTCGCCCAGCCTCATATTGTTATCATTAAAATAGTTGCTCTATTTTAGAGATACCCATTCAAGTATTTAGGATGAGATGATAGGATACCCCAGGTTTATTTCATATCACGACAGAGGTGGAGAGAAGTTGGGCATATAATGAAAGCCTGAGTTGGTAATTATTATTTATTTATTTTCTTTTTGTTTCAGAGTAATGTGAGGATACCAACCATTAGGTTACATGTTTGTGTTTGTTAGGTAGAGTTCTGTTAGGCCTAGACTAAGGTGGAAAAATACCAGTTAATTCCTGGCAAATTTCTGGGCCAGAAGCCCTCAACAAAATGGAGTAAGTCTGGTTCACTCCCGAGATAGCTGGGAGGCTTGAGCCACAGGTATCAAGCCTGTAATATGTGTACTACGGATTTTCATAATAAAAAGGCAAAATACATAAGAAAATGAACGTAATTAAAGTTAAAATATAAAGCACAATGTGGGGGAAGGAAGGAAGTGGATTGTGACAGACTTCCTGTTAAAGATGGAGCAAACTCGTTCATCAGTTATTTTGCTGAGCACCTATTCAGTGCCAGGCTCTGAGGAGACCCTGGGGTAGACAGTGCACAGGACAGGCTTGGTCCCTCCCTAGAGCCCCCTGCACAGTGCTGAGGACGCAGACAAGTGACAAGGTGATTAAAGTGAGGAGTGGGGGCCTCCAGGAGGACACCCGAGCATTCCACAGGGTGACAAGGCCCTTCTTCCCAGGGTCTGAACAGGAAATGCTGGGGAGGGTCTGGGGGCGACTCTGTGGAGTGCTGCCCTCTGGTGGTGTCCGTGGGAAAACACTCCCCAGTGCAGACTGAGGTGCTCAGCCAGTGTGTGGGGACAGAGCGGGGACAGGCTCAGGAGGGCTTGTCCCTTAGGAGGGAGTTGAGAAGGAGGCTGTCAGGGTGAGCTGTGTCCTGTGAAGGGACCTCGGAGTGTGCGCCCTTCAGCCCCATGGCACCGTGAGGCCCTGAGTCTGAGGGATGCCCTTTCTCCACGACTTCAGGGATGTGCGGGGCTCTAGCCTGATCTTTCTCAGTGTCATGAAGTCACAATCACACAGCGAATCCACAGAGTAGATTGTTTACTTCTTTTTTTGAGACAAAGTCTCATTTTCTCGCTCTCGGTTGAGTGATGTGGTGTCACAGCTTATAGTAACCTCACTCTCTTGGGCTCAAGCGATTGTCTTGCCTCAGTCTCCCTGCAGTGTTCCCGCCCCCACCCGTCCGTGCATGCTCCAGTTGTCCCAGGGTCTCAGCATCTGCTGTGGCAAGTCTCTGTCTGCTCTGTGCCCTAGAATCGGGGTCTAGTTTGCAAGGGAGGTGATGATGTCAAGGTCACCCGGGTTTACTTCAGATCCCAGAACACAGAGCAGGACATGCGGAGGGGAGAGCCAGGAGAGTGGACTCCTGGGGGAAGGTGCTGTCACGAAGGTGGACTCGCTGCCAAGGGAGGCTGCAGAGAGAGAGAGAGGAGTGCACAGCCACATCCTGGGACATCAGGGCTGCACACATTAGGGCACGGGGTAGACAAAAACGTGGCACAGCAGGTGCTGAGACCCGGGGACACATGGGAGATGCAAGGACAGGCGGGTGGTGGGAACACTCAGGGATGTGGGAATGAGCAGAGGAAGGGGGAGTCTGGGCTTCACCCGAGGGGTGGGGCAGGGAGCAGAGTCCTTCCTCTCACCCATGAATCAGGGACCATGGAGAAAGGTCTGGATCTATCACCTGCCCAGTGAGGAAGCAGGGGTGGGAGGGTGAGGATTAGAGGCTCGGGGTGGTGGGTGGGAAGCAGGTGTCCACCCTGACGGGGCCTGTGTGCCTGATCCGATTCCTTGAATTCCCCAGGTGTTAAAGAGACACGGACAAGACTACCTGGTTGGCAACAGGCTGAGCTGGGCTGACATTCAACTGGTTGAACTTATCTATAACCTGGAAGAGTTTGAGCCCAGCCTTCCCACCAGCTTCCCTCTGCTGAAGGTGATCGATTTCATTCCTTCACAGCCCTCAGAGAGGCAGCCCCACCTCTCCCATGGCCGAGTCTGTATTGGTGCCTTTGGACAGGTAACACTCAGACCCCAATCTCCTCTAGGCCTTCACTGCCCAAGGTCTCCAAAACAAGCTTCCAGGCCTGTTCTGAAAAGAATCTTGTCATGCTAAGGAAATCGGAGGTGGATGGTACCCAGGAAGAATATTTTACCTTTTCTAAGAGAAAGGCCCCAGGCCCCAGCTCTCTCCCAGCTCTCTATTCCATCGCGTTCTCTGTGCCCGATTTCTCTGGATTCCTTTTATCCCTTGTCTTCCCACATCACATCTGTCTGCCCAGGTCTCTTTCTCTGCTGTCAGATCTCATGTTCGTGTCTTCCCAAGCCTCCTCCACACTCCCAACCACCCCATCTCTACCTCTCAGGGGGAAAACAGGTTGTTTTTTTTTTGAGACAGAGCCTCAAGCTGTCACCCTGGATAGAGTGCTGTGGCATCACAGTTCACAGCAACCTCCAATTCCTGGGCTCAAGCGAGTCTCCTGCCTCTGCCTCCCAAGTAGCTGGGACTACAGGCACCTGCCACAATATCCGGCCATTTTTTGGTTGCAGCTGTCATTGTTGTTTGGCGGGCCGGGCTGGATTCGAACCCACCAGCTCAGGTGTACGTGGCTGGCGCCTTAGCCCATTGAGCCACAGGTGCCGAGCCAAGCCAAAATACTCTTAAATGAGAGTATGGAATCTACTGGATTTTTGTAAAAGTTTTCCCAATTATCAAAAATACTTGTTTTTCTCAACAAAAAATTAAGTATCAAATCAACCTTATAGAACTATGTATGAACTAATTAAATGGAAAAACTAAGTCTAATCGCTCTATATTCTAATGTGAATGATTTAACAACTCATCATGAAAATATGTTGTGACTGACAATTTTATAAAATACATCTCTAAATAGAAGTTGATGACGTACTCAGAAAGCCAATAATGGGAATGTAATGATTGGGAATACACATGCTGCTACCAGTCAGGACTTTCATCCTATACTGGTACAAAAGTTGTACTGCCTTATAAGAAGTATTTTTACTTCTTACTAGCTCACGCCTGTAATCCTAGCACTCTGGGAGGCCAATGCTGGTGGATTGCTTGAGCTGAGGAGTTCAAGAGCAGCCTAAGCAAAAGTGAGATCCTGTCACTATTAAAAGTAGAAAAACTCGGCTCGGCGCCTGTGGCTCAACGGGCTAAGGCGCCAGCCACGTACACCTGAGCTGGCAGGTTCGAATCCAGCCCGGGCCCGCCAAACAACAATGATGGCTGCAACCAAAAAAGGCATTGTGGTGGGCACCTATAGTCCCAACTACTTGGGAGGCGGAGGCAGGAGACTCGCTTGAGCCCAGGAATCGGAGGTTGCCGTGAACTGTGATGCCACAGCACTCTATCCAGGGTGACAGCTTGAGGCTTTGTCTCAAAAAAAAAAAAAAAAGAAAGAAAGAAAAAAAAGAAAAACTGAGGCAAGAGGATCACTTCAGCCCAAGAGTTGGAGGTTGCTGTGAGCTCTTGACGCCATGGCACTCTACCCAGGGCAACAGCTTGTAATTCTGTCTCAAAAAAAAAAAAAAAGAAAGAAAGAAAGAAAGAAAGAAAGAAAAAGAAAGAAATATTTTTACTTTTAAGTAATAAACATTTTGCTTGATTTTAGGTACCCAATATGAAACACCTTCTTCAAATACGAAATTTAAATTTATATGGACAAAGAATGAAGATAAATGTAAAATCCATTTTAATAACATATGGAATAGCTGCATGTGGCTAACAGAAGCATTTACATTTGGGGCATAAACATTTGGAAAGGAACACTTCATTGGTTTTCAGCCTTTTAGTGAAAATCAAGGGTAGTAGTTTCTATCAGGTTAACATCAGATATGTCCTCTAATCAAAGGACAATATATTAAGTGGAGTTTTAGAATAGGAAGCTGGAATAGGAGCTCACTCAGTCCACTCCAGGCATCAATTTGGTATCTTAGCAGCTACAAGAGTGGTGCACCTTCAAAAAACCCACTTCATGTCTCTTAGCTGAGCTCCGGAAATGCACTATGTGACTACATCAACAAATGTGCCTCTTGGCCCAGAAGATTCCTTCACACAGACATCTTTCCTTTTCTTGCTGACGGCCCTCACACCACTGAGCCTCTGCTGAGAAGGGGAAGAAAGGGGAAGAAAAAGCAGGGTCTGAACACACATCCTGTTAAGAGATGCTACCCATATGCTTCACTTTGTCCCAGTCCTGGCTGCTGCAAGCTTACGAACCACTAAGGTGTGAATCCTCCTAACAGAAGGAAAAATCATAAAAAATGAAACTGCTCAAACACCAAAAAGGAGAGCAGGGTGAGGATTTTTGTGCAAATGGAAGGATCAAGGAAATGAATAAGACTTAGGGCTCAAGTCAAATTTTCTACTCAAGTTAATATTTTTCGTCCTTTGAAATATAAAAGTGAAGTTAATTTTTAAAGACCACCAAGTGCATGTCCCCAATACCTGAAACTCTATAGATGCCTTCACACTTCATGCCATACTTCTCTACGTAATCTATACATTCACGGAAAACTGCCGGCAGCCGAATGCCGTCATACATCATGGTCCTCTCTACTGCATCGGCCAAAGGAATTCCAAAAATGGGTTTGAGATTCGGAACATCAACCTGAGGCACCTCTGGCTCCTGAATTGGTTTCTTCTTTTTTTTCTTTTCCTTCCACTGTTTAACAACATCTGCTGCTGTCAAGTCTTTTGACTTCTTCTCTTTATGTTTTTCTTCTTTGTGCTTTTCTTCTTTATGCTTTTCATCTTTGGGTTTCTCTTTTATTTTAAAATCCTTCTCCTTCTTTTTAGAAAAGCT
>CAUYRH010010204.1:0-14914 GCA_963574655.1 Perodicticus potto
CCCTGGTAATGCAGGGGGGAAGTTACGGTCAGGCCTTGCTCGTGTGAACATGCTCCGGATCAGACAGACCCGGGCCCGGCACCTGCCGAAGAGCTGCTCTGTATTCCGGGGCCAATTCTGTGCTCAGAGCATCAGCAACAAAACACAAACAACTCTAACTCCTCTGTCTCCCCGTCAGAATCTGTCTTGTTACCATGACAACTCACTCCAGATATTTGTTGCCAGACATGTGATAAAAAAAAAAAAAACAAAAAAACAGGAGAGTGACTTTATCCAGTAAAATTGAAAATAAATCCTCAAAAGTACAAAGTCAATAATAATCTGGTATCCATAAGAACTAAAAATGTAATTGGACAAGCTAATTCAGCATTGAAATAGATTTTAAAATTCCTAAAATCATTGAAGTCTTTACAGATTCATATTAAAAATATAATTTTTTGAAAAATGCAAAATGAAAGGTCAACATAAAACATTATTAGCCTACTCAAGTAATATAATTGCAAAAATGCAATTAGTAAGAAAAATGCAAAATGAAAGGTCGACATAAAACATTATTAGCCTACTCAAGTAATATCCTATGGGCTTTGGAGGACATCCATGTTTTATTTAACTTACAAAAGTAATATATGATGTCACGCACTTTGTTAAACAGTAGAACCACCAGGACTGATGTGGGAGCAGAAATTTCTCCTTCCCCCTCCTTCCTCCAGGCCAAGGATTGTAATCTCATCCCCAAAAGCAACCCCCCTTAATAGTTAGGGCGTATCTTTCCATACTAATTAGTCTATATAAATAGAAAATATATATTAGTCTATATATAGAAAAAGAGATGGATGCCTTTCTTCTTTTTTAACTCATTAAAATGACTTTGTAGTCCTCATCGCGGGTAGCAGTGGGTTCAGCTACGTCTTGCTCCCTTTCATGTCTGTGGAGTAGAAGATAAAACGACTTCTCAGCACCCTCTCATGAGCAGACATTCAGGTTGTCTCCAATTTGTGATTGATACAAACAAGGTTGCAGAGGACTTTTTATACATATGCCTTAGGGTACATGGCCTGACAGATGATAAAGACAGAAGCATTGGTCACAGGATTTGCAATCTAACATTCCATAGGCACTACTGAATTGTTCTTCAAATGGTCAGTGGAAAGCCATCTATTCACAGATGAAAACGCCCTTTTCTGCTTTGTCTGTATACCATCAATCTATTTATTTTACCAATGTGGTGGATTTATATCAAATACATATTTATACCAATTGTATAGTTTGTTCCCCTACTATCAGATAAGCCACTGTCTTACAGATGTAAACATTTTGTTAATGTCCTTACTTCTGGTTTGCACACTTTTCTATGAAGTTATTCAGGTATTTGTCATTTTTATGGAGTACAAGGAGTTAATCATACACTATTGATATTAATCTTTCACTGTGGTAAATATGTGTACCTTTAATATCAAAACTATTCTTGTACTTACATTTTGTGGGGTGCTTTTTTTCAAATTATATCTTTGGATTCTAGAAGGTGAGTGTTATAACATTCAAATTGGATGATAAATGTATCCTTGTATGTCACATAATTTTTGTTTTGTATATTTAGAAACTATTAATAGTGGTAGAATGAATTATCCATGCTCTTCATGGTCTATAATTTTTGTCTCCATTCATGCCATTTAATGCTTTTCAGCGAAAATTCTGATTTTACAACTGCTAGTCTATCTTTTTATTAACCTATTTCTGACAGATTTTTATACCATGCATTTACTTTCTCTTTGACACAATATAGCTATTACAAGTACAGTCTTTGCAGTCAAACTCATGGGTCAGTAATTGTGCTTAGCTCATAATGTCATTTTGAGGTTTAAAGCAAGTGATCCATGTAAAAAGATTAGTCTGGTTCTCAACATACTCAGCATGTACTATGTCATCACTTTGTTTTTGGCATGTGTCCATATAAATGGCTTTTAGCTGCATTTTTATTTTGTCCAAAACTAGAAATAAACATATCCTCTTCAAATGTATTGTGAAAATTAATACTAAGCCTGGTTCTAATCTTCTATTTGACTCACTTAAATATTGAGCAAAATAATTTAAATATACTTTTTATTTAACATCGATCATTAAACCGTGTATGAAATCTCTCTAACTTGTGCAAGATATCCATTAATTTCTTCTCTTTATTTCTCATGTGTTTTAAAAAAAAAAATCTCCTGGAGCTTTTGCCCTATGTTTCTTCTAATAGCAAGTGTCCATCAGTAGATGACGATGTGAATATAGTGTGGCACATTTACACAACAATGTATTATTCAGCCATAAAAAAGAATGGGCTTCTGTCATTTGTAGGAACATGGATGAACCTGGAAGACAGTATGTTGAAATAAAGCAGACACAGAAAGACAATTACTGTGTGTTTTCACTCATATGTGGGAGCTGAAAAGAAAGATTTCATAGAAGTGGAGAAAAGAACAATGGTCACCACAGGCTAGGGAGGTGGGGAGGTTGTTAACAGATACACAGTTACGGTTACATGGAAGGATGAAGTTTCAGTGCTTGATAACACTAGCAAACACATTTAACAACAATTTAGTAGGTATTTCAAAATAACTATAGAGGAGAGGATTTTAAATATTCCCATTAGAAAGAAATAATAAATGTGTGAGCTGATGGATATCCTTCATTTGATCATTACATATTGAATGTGTATATTGAAATATAACATGTAAAATTACACCTCAAATTTTTTAAATCACCTAGAGTTTCAATTCCACGTTATTTTTCTTATATCATGCTTCCACATTCTTAGGAATTGCCTCTTACTAATTAGAGTAGGCATTGCGGCTGCATTATCCACAATTGTGTGGGCATACATTTTTTATTTCACCCCCAGTTTTGACTACTGCATTTGATCCTAAATTCCAATACTTCCATCATTTTGTTATTAATGGTCTTACTTTTATCTTCTTTTTTGAACTTTTAAAGATGGATTTATTTTTCTAGAACGTTTCTTTCTAATATAAGTGTTTAAAGTGATAACACCCCTCTAAGGCTTGCTTTAGCTTCATTTCACAGATTTTGACATGTTGTTTATACCAGAGGTAGAAAAAGTTTCTGTAAAAGCCCAGATACTAAATATTTTAGGCTTTTCAGGCCAGGAGGAAAAATCTAGAAAAATATATAGGTATTTATATAAGAAGAGAAAAAGAAAAAAATTTCACAGATTTTTGTTGATAAAATTTGAAATAGTAAGAAGGTCTGACAACTAAGCTAACAAACTTATCCTAGAGAAAATGCTTTAAAGGGTGGACTTGATGCTGGCATTGGTTCAGGGCTTCCTAGGGGACTACTTGGAAGGTGACTGTTGTGATATTTAGCAATAAGGTATGTAGCACTTTTTCTAGGAGGGGTTTGTCAATTTAAGTATCAGAACTCATATAATAATAATGGAGTAATTTTTGTGTAATACTCATGAAAAGAATGGAATTCTAATTTGGGGGATAACCACTTATTTCAGCTTTGTGGATGACATGTCATTATGAATGAGAATAGGAACATGATATTAATCTGATTTGTTGTGAGAAGGTGAGAGAGGATGATTTGAAATTTTAAGGATTATGGCTAGGATTCAGGATGATATAGAGGGAGAAGGGAACAAGTGCACCCCGGGAGCCCATGTCTCATTGCCACTGGTTGGCCCGGGACCAGGCAGGTCTCCAGCCCTGGCTTATCCAGGTTTCTGACAGGGATGGCTTTGCTGTCTATCTCAGGTGCAGTTGCTCTTGGGTGCCTGAGGGCTATTTGCTTCCACAGAAGGGAGAGAGAGAGATAAACAGCCTTTAAGGGAAAGAAGCAGTCTTAGAAGAATAAGTCTTAGCAGTCTTTTTTTTTTGCACTTTTTGACTGGGGCTGGGTTTGAACCCACCACCTCTGGCATATGGGGCCAGTGCACTACTCCTTTGAGCCACAGGCACCGTCCATTAGCAGTCTTTATTAGAGAGACGCCATGCAGGGGTTCTGCAGACAGGAGAAGCGACAGACTCAGAGTGAGCGGGTCTGTGAAATAATGTCACATTGGCTCCTGACTGCCTGCTCCTCCAGTCTACTACAGACACAATCCCGCTGCTGTTAACACCATAGGTCTAGAGACTGCCAATCACTGATGCTCTCGTCTCCCGAGCTCTCCTGTTGGTTAAGAGAGTCAAATCCCTCCCCATGCCCTTTACACCAAGGTGTTCCATTATCGAGCTATCCAGGTGTTTCTTATAACTCTCATTCCTCCTTGCCCCAAGCTATAAGGGCTGCTCCACCCAGAGGGTTCTCCCATGCATCACTCATCGATTTGATAAATGTCTACTGAGGGCTGACATGACCTCAGGCCTCCTCAAGGAACCTGGGACATATCAGAGAAGAAAACGACAAAGACGCCTCCCTGCCTGATGTCCATACTCTACAGGATGATGAGGGAAAATTCATGGGTCAAGAAAGAATGCTCACTATACCTTATGTTGAATCAGACTAGCTCACTTGTAATGGTCTTGGATGTAATAGCACAAAAATATGTTTTTGGTAAATAATTAAATGCTGGAAATGTGCGTATAAATTGTAGTGCCAATCACACTAGGAGATATCTAAAATATTCAGCAAAATTCAGCCCTAAATGTGTCTTATCAAATGAAGCAGAAGTTTTAGGAAAGTTTATCAGGGTTATCACTAAGGCATTTTTATAAGATTCCAAATTATTTTTTCATATATTACATTAATTATTTCTGTTGGAATATGACAGGCTGTAGAGAGGATAATTGAAATATATTGGTATCTACTCAGAGTCCTCAATGCGAACCCTTATTTAGGAAACAAATAAAATGCAAAATTTCAAATTGGTTTTGCTTCCACTAACTAACATTCCAAATAATTTATTGTCACATTAAAATAGTAAGAAACAAAATTGAATCAGTGTGACATTTTGCCTGGTATTGAGGATGAGATTTAAGAATCGTCATTTATTAACCCTATAGAAAAGGTAAATATAGAACTCTGAAAATCCTTGCAATTCTTGAATTAAGATCACAAATATCTACCACAATATAAGACATTTGGTGAGATTATCATTCTATTGTGTAGCAGACTTTGGGGAATGTATCATAAAAATTAAGTTACAATACTAAACTGAAGATTAGCTCTCTTTAATTGATCAGTATTTCTATCTTAGAACTTTTTATACATTCAGCTGTCTTTATATTTTGTTGATGCAAAATTTTCTTAGTAACAATATTATTTAAAAGAGGATTATGATAAAATAGAAACAGTTATGATAACAGCATCCACTCATTAAAATTTTTATGTAAAATTATATAGTACTGCACGAAATTATCCATCTAGGCTCATGATAAGAATATCTTCACAAATTATCATTTGAAACAGGGAAAGTAATCTAGAATACTCTGCACCAAATCAAGACATCCTCATCCCCCCTCCAAAAGTCATATGGGGACACTGCAAAAATAACTCATCAGCAGTCTTGATATGATCTATTTGGCAACGTCTAAAATTAAACCCGATATAATTCTAGTTAAAATGCATTCTTATAATAAAGCTGATATTATTATAGAACTTTCACATGCTTTTTAACTGTGTAGTGTTTTTAATATGGAATAAATGTTATATTAATATTCAGCATATAATTAATAAATATTTTGAGTACAAGGCACCAATCAAGTGCTAAATAGAGATAAAAAGAAGTTTCTAAAATGATCTCTATGCATAAACTTGGGTCAGCTAAGGAATAATGCACAGCTGGTGTAATAAATGTCTGATGACTGAATTTAAAACGAAATCATTTATTTTTACTTCCAAATATTAAGGGGGTACAAGTGTTTTCCTTACATGGATGAATTAATTGCATAATGCTGAACTCAAGGCTTTTAGTTGGCCTATCACCAGAACAATGGACATTGTACCCAGTAGGTAAGTTTTTATCCCTCAACTCCCTTCCACCCTCCTCAATTTTTATCCCTCATCCCCCTTCCACCCTCAGTGTATCCTTTACACCACTTTATGATCATGGGTACTCATCATTTACCTCTCACTTTTTAGTGAGAACATGTGGTGTTTTGTTTCTCCATTCCAGCGATACTTCACTTAGGATAATTGCCTCCAGTTCCATCCAAGTTGCAGCAAAAGACATTGCTTCATTCTTTTGCGTGGCTGAGTTGCACTCTATGGCATATACATGCCATGTTTTCTTTACCCACTCATCAGTTGATGGGCACTGAGGTCGATTCCCTACCTTTGCAATTGTGAATTGTACTGTGATAAACATTTGAGTCAAGTGTCTTTTTGACATAATGACTTCCTTAAATTTGAGTAGATAGACAGTAGTGAGGTTGCTAGATTAAAAAGCATGTCTACTCTTAGTTCTTTGAGAAGTTTTCGTACTGTTTTCATACAGGTTATACTTAGTCCCACCAGCAGTATGTAAGTATTCCTTTTTCACTGTATCCACACTGCCATCTATTGTTTTTTGATTTTTTTATTAATGGCCATTCTGATAGTGTGTTATTTCACTGTGTGAAAGGAAGCAAGGAGAGAAAGAATGTTTTGTGTTCAAACTCCCAGTGATGCAGCAGAGAACAGCTGGAATCAATAATGTCCCAGTGCTGGGTCGCTGCACTTACTATTACTATCATGACTTCACTATACAGATGCCTTTTTCCAGAATCCAAGTGGAGAAATTGTTTGAAAACTGACCAAAAGAATTCATCAGAATGGACCAAGATTATTGTGTGCTTTCTGACTGGATATTCTCAGGTGCTTTCCTCTCCTATAACTCATTTCTTTAATTTCTAGTTTTCCATGTACATTGGAAGGTAGAGAGAAATGGTCATTATTCACTATGCCACATTTCAAGACACTGAGTTTTCTATAAATATCTTCTGAATCTCGGCTTACATAAAGACAGACCTTTTCATTGTCAAAGTTGCTACTCTCTGCTGCACAACAAGTTGTGACAGGTTTATAAATGAATATCACAAGAATAAGGTTTCTGTTATTGTCTGTTAGGTTCAACAGGCCCTGAACTCCTCAGAAAATAAATAAATATCAAAATCTCTCTCGAACACCTGGACATACTCAAACACAATCACTCCAAGAAAATATTTTTGATTGAATGGTCTTGTTCTTACTCTGGTTACACACCAAAAAAAAAAATTATCTCAATGTTAAAAGCATGTGGAAATATATACACATGGGATGTGAAAAGTTCCCCAATTACCCCCCAGGAATTCAGAAAAACCTGGGCTCTATCAATCAGATGATTTCTCTCCTTCTGAGGAGATAACTTTGTGTACATAAGTTCTAAAGGTAAAGAGTAGGGGTGAGGGGACAGTTGTCTGTGGCTGTTCATCTTGGGTCAGAACTCCTGGGCTGAACTTATTTGGACAACTCACTAACCAGAGAATAGTTGTGGGGAGATGTGGGGACAATGCCCAGGAAGCAAAGGCCCTTCCAGATACAGGTGGATGAGCTATGGATGAGGGGATGTAGTGGACAAGTCTCTACTAGGAGAAGGCTCCTTTTCTGGGTGGTAATCTGGAAGGACTGGGCCAGTCTCAAGAAATACTGTGGGACATGTGGAGTCTTGGCCATCTAGGAGTGAACCTCAAACTCACAGAACCCTGGCTGATGTGCTCCTTACTACAGTGGATGCCAGCCAAGCTAGGGGGTGGTCCAGGCCAGGGTGGGACGTGGTAGTGTGTGGCGGGCTGCAGATATGGCGGTGGACTCCAGAGAAAGTCACAGAAGCACAGAACTCCCACACATTTTGCCTCCCACTGACCCCAGGGTCACTTGGAATTCTACAATGGAACAGCCAAGGTCCTGGAAGTATTGATCTTGATTAATTCTTCCATGGACAGCTAACTGTTCAGGGCCATTACTTGCCTGGAGCCTTTTTCCAGAGTTCTTAATGAAATGATCACCCCATGTCCGTTGAAAAGAAAAACACTCCCAATCACATATGATGGTCCATTCTCTTTGTATAAAAGTTCCAAATGTGAAGAAGATCTGCAAATCTTTTGTTCCATTCCAGGAGTACAATACTGCGAATCTGCAATTTTTCTCAAAGTCATATTTAGCCTCATTTTTCCCATGATATTTCACAGCACTAAGTTATCCACTTGATTTTAGATTTTTCACATGTCAACCAGTTAGCAAGTAATTATGAATCATCTACTGTGAGGATTTCAGAGAAAATGTACAAGAAGCTCGCACATTATGATCAAATTCTCATACAAATGAAACTTCCCTTAACTAAGAAAAAATGGGGTCATACTAGTTATTTGTTCTCTCTTTCCCTGTATGTGTGTGGTGGGTGGGTGATTTTACGTGTACACATTTGAATGAATAACTTAGTTTATAGGTTTCTTTATAACCCAGAGAGTGATGTGGTGAATTCTTAAATACACTATTCAAACATTTCCATTTGATTCCAGAGGAGGGACAGACTCTATATAAGAACACTCTGCCCACCTCTATATGACCATGTCATACCTGTGGGCTTGGATTTAAGGTGGTAGTTTCACATTCTCAGTTGCTTATTACTGCTTCCAGATTGTGCCCCTTAACTTTGAATCTCATATCTCAGAATACACGATGTAAAATTCTGTCCTGTTACCATCTTCTGCCAACCTCTAGGCTAACTTATCTTTCCTGAGGTTTTAACTCCTGGCTCAATATCACTCTCCCACACACTTCTGCCATAACTCATCAATATCTAGAAAAGTGACCTTTAATATACACTGTTCTTAGATTTTTTTCAATCTCCCTTTCTCCAAGAATCTTCTGCTCCAAACTAACTCAACTCATCACTTGCATGGTCAAACTCTTGATCTTATTACCAACTATTGCCAAACTTCCTAATCACAATTTTAAGAATGATCATGTCTAACATCCACCTTCCTACATTTCTACCTTACTCCCTTCACTCCCACTCCAAAAATTCTTTGCATTAATTCTTGCCTGATTATTTGATGCATCTCTTCACTCTGTGACAGCAGCTGTCTCATGCCCTGAGAGCTGTTGTTATTTATCCT
Organism: Perodicticus potto; assembly: GCA_963574655.1. Classification (NCBI taxonomy): domain Eukaryota; kingdom Metazoa; phylum Chordata; class Mammalia; order Primates; family Lorisidae; genus Perodicticus; species Perodicticus potto. Next base: position 9,084 of record CAUYRH010010204.1, read on the forward strand.
ACATTCTGTGGGCTTTCACTCTAATCAATATCTTTACACACCTCCTAGCTTTCTTTCCTTTTGCTTCCTCAAAAGAAAAACAACCACCACAACAAGTACTGAAAGACACAACTCTGCACTGGCTTCGCAGAATGTGGCTGGGCAAAACCACAAACAGCAATCTGACTGCTCTTCAATTTCCATGTGTCATTTGTCTACTTACTCTTTTTTCTCTCCTTTCCTAGAATTTCTCTTCCTTTCCCACCCTGTGTCTCAGCTGAAGACTTGCTTCCAACGGCAAAGCAAACTTCACCCAGGCATCCTCAAACTTTTTGAACAGGGGGCCAATTCACTGTCCCTCAGACCATTGGAGGGCCAGACTATAGTTTTAAAAAAAAAAAAAACTATGAACGAATTCCTGTGAACACTGCACATACCTTATTTTGAAGTAAGAAAGAAAACGGGAACAAATACAATACACACCGCCGCATGTGGCCCGCGGGCCGTAGTTTGAGGACCCCTGCTCCACACTGTCTCCAGCCTTCTTTCCTGCTGTTCTGAACCCATTTAAGTTAAATGCCACTTGTGCTCCATCTAACCTGCTCTTTCAAGATCACCAGTGAACTCCATGTTGCTAAATCTAGTAGTCTACCATGAAAGCTTCTTTTAATTACTCTTCATTTAATTATCACTCATTCTTGCTAAAAAAAAAAAAAATTATATATATATATATATATATATATATATATATATATATATCTTACCTTATCTTCCAGGATACCCTCCTACTTGATACCAACACATTTCTGATGTTGCCTCTTAATCAGAAAGCTCTTCTTCTCAACCTCTAACTCCTGAAATCCCCAAGGGATGCCCTTGGGTCTCTTAACCTTTTCTTTCTACACTCACTCTCTTGGGGATCTCAGGCACTCACAGGCTTTAACTACTATCAATATTCTGAGGACTTATAAAGTTCATTTTAAGGGTCTGTCTACAAAACCTCAGACTGTAAATATCACTTCTTCTGGACACCTGCAATGATAGGTCTAATTAAAATCTCACAAACTTGAAGATGGCAGACTGGAAGCAGTTTCTGACAGAGGCTCCTGTCCAAAAGGAAAGATAACCTCCAGAAACTGCCCAATTGAGCTGAAGACTGGGAGCTCAGCCAAGAGAGAGAATTGATAACTGCAGGCCACCTCTGCTGACGCAAGCTGTGACTCCAAAAAACCAAGCTTTAGGCAGAAAAACTGAACTAGTTTTCTGCCATTCTGAACTTCCAGGACACCCTTCCCCCCTTACCTGGTGCACCATAAGCCTGACCTGTGCTTCAACTGAGGGAGGAGGACTTGAACAGCGAGCACCTTCCCTGTCTGCAGGACCAGGCAGCCCGCCAAGTAAGAGACTCTGGGCCCCCCGCCAACCCCAGGCCAGGGAATTCCGCCAGGAACCTTGGGGCTCCACAACGCCCCCAGCAAGCACAGCAACCGCCAGGTAGGAAATCTGTAGGGACTCTCGCATGGCCTGATTGGCCCCGCAGGCCTTGGCCCACCACCAGCAGTGTCCAGGAACTCCGGGGGACTCTGTGCACCCCATTGGTGCTCACCTTGGCCTGCCGCCACCAGCAGCAGCCACAAACTCCGTTGGGACTCCCACTGCAGCCTGATTGGTGCCTGCTGGGCCTTGGCCCACCAGCAGCAGTAGCCAGGAACTCTACAGGGACTCCTGTGTGGCCCTGATTGGCCCTCGCCTTGACCAAAGCTGGCAGCAACAGCTAGGAACTCAGCTAGGACTTTTGTGTGGCCCGGAACTCTGCCGGGACCCCCGCCCAGCCTCCACCTGCCAACCACACTGGCTGGGGACCCCACAGGAAACCTGCCAGGCCTCTGTCTGCCTGCCTGGGCCAGGAAATCCGGGAGCCAAACAACCCCATCCTCCCCTACCCTCTCTGCCTCTGCATTGGTTCCGCCCATCTAGCCAGTGACTCAGGATGGGAGTGAACTCTGCCCTCCCTCTGGAGCTCTCCTCCCAGCCAGAGACTGCTGGAGGCACAGGTTCCCTTTGCAAAGGCCACCGGGTGTCAGGCACTCCCAGAACCATGTGCACCATCCCACGCCCTGCTGCTTGATCCAGGTATGCCACACTCCGGAGCTGATCCCACAGCCAGAAGTCTCTGGCTGCGGCAGTCCCAGAGGAGCTACACAGGGTCACTCCCTACAAAGATCCAGCAACAACAGAGTGATCCTGCCAGGGTCTGATCTGGGAGAGACACCTCTCCAAATATGAGAATGGTCATAGGCAACAGGGAAAAATAATCATGAGGTGGAATCAACAGAAAAACTCTGGCAATATGAATAATCAGAGTAGACCAGCTCCCCCAAGGAACGACAAGGTACATAGAGCACAAGATCCCTTGCATAAACAAATGGCTGAGATGTCAGAAATCAAATTCAGAGTCTGCATAGCAAATAAGATCAGTGGAATGGAGGAAAAATGGAACTAGAATTTCAAGCAATTATCCAAAAAATGACCCAAAAGATGTCTCAAGAATTCAATGAATTCAAAGACAAAATGACCAAAGATTTTGACACATTGAGACAAGAAGTTGCAGCCCTCAAAGATCTGAGAAATACAGTAGAATCTATCAGTATAAAAATGGAGCAAGCAGAAGAAAGGTTTTCTGACATGGAAGACAAAGCTTTTGAACGCTCCCTACCTTCCAAAGAGAAAGAGAAATGGAAGGCAAAAATGGATTATTCTCTCAGACAGCTCTGGGATAACTCAAAGAAAACCAATATTCGCCTTATAGGGATACCTGAAAACGATGAAGTGGTGTCACAAGGCACAGAGTCTCTTCTTTATGAGATGATGAAAGAGAACTTTCCAGGCATGCCAAGAGATTCTGAAATTCAGATAGCAGACAGTTTCAGAACCCCAGCATGGCTCAACCCAAATAAGACATCCCCCAGGCACATCATATTAAGTTCACTAAAGTTAATATGAAGGAGAAAATTCTGAAAGCAGTCAGACGTAAAAAAGCCATTACCTACAAGGGGAAGAATATTGGAATAACTGCAGATCCGTCTGATCAAACCTTTCAAGCTAGAAGAGAATGGTCATTGACTTTTAATCTCCTAAAACAAAAGAACTTTCAACCCAGGATCCTGTACCCAGCTAAACTGGGTTTCATTTATGATGGAGAAATTAAATACTTTAATGACATCCATATGTTGAAGAAATTTGCTATAACTAAACATGCTCTCCAGGATATTCTCAGACCTATCCTACATAATGACATTGTAATCCCCCACCACAAAAGTAAACTCACCCAGAAACTTTTTATCACATTTCAACTTCCACAATGATGAAAGGATTAAAAATGTCCACTAGACTTTCAAAACATTTATCATTATTTTCAATAAATGTGAATGGTTTAAATTGTCCTCTAAAGAGGCATAGGTTGGCTGACTGGATACAAACACTCAAGCCAGATATCTGCTGAATACAAGAATCTCATTTTACCTTAAAAGATAAATTTAGACTCAAGGTGAAGGGATGGTCATCTATATTCCAGGCAAATGGAGAACAGAAAAATGCAGGTGTTGCAATCTTATTTGCAGATACAATTGGCTTTAAACCAACTGAAGTAAGGAAGGATAAAGACAGACATTTCATATTTGTTAAAGGTACTACTCAATATGATGAGATTTCAATTATTAATATTTATGCACCCAACCAGAATGCACCTCAATTTGTAAGAAAAACTCTAATAGACATGAGTAACTTGATTTCCCCCAGCTCTATAGTAGTTGGAGATTTTCATATTCCATTAGCAGTGTTGGATAGATCCTCCAAAAAGAAGCTAAGTAAAGAAATTTTAGATTTAAACTTAACCATTCAACAACTGGATTTAACAGACATCTACAGAACTTTTCATCCTAATAAAATTGAATACACATTCTTCTCATCAGCCCATGGAACATACTCCAAAATTGATCACATCTTAGGTCATAAGTGTAACCTCAGCAAATAAAAAGTATAGAAATTATTCCTTACATCTTCTCTGACCATCATGGAATAAAAGTTGAACTTAATAACTACAGGAATCTGCATACCCATACAAAAACATGGAAGCTAAATAAGCTTATGCTGAACAATAGATGGGTCATAGACGAGATTAAGAGAGAAATCACCAAATTTTTGAAACAAAATGACAATGAAGACATGAATTATCAGAACCTCTGGGATACTGTAAAGGCACTCCTAAGAGGGAAATTTATAGCACTGCAAGCCTTCCTCAAGAAAACGGAAAGAGGGGAAGTTAACAACTTAATGGGACATCTTAAGCAACTGGAGAAGGAAGAACATTCCAACCCCAAACTCAGCTGAAGAAAAGAAATAACCAAAATTAGAGAAAAATTAAATGAAATTGAAAAAAAAGAATTATACAACAGATCAATAAATCAAAAAGTTGGTTTTTTGAAAAGGTCAATAAAATAGATAAACCTTTGGCAAACCTAATCAGGAAAAAAAGAGTAAAATCTCTAATTTCATCAATCAGAAATGGTAAAGACGAAATAACAGACCCCTCAGAAATTCAAAACATCCTTAATGAATATGACAAGAAACTGTACTCTCAGAAATATGAAAATTTGAGGGAATTTGATCAATATTTGGAAGCACGCCACCTATCCAGACTTAGCCAGAACATAGTGTAAATGTTGAACAGGCCTATATCAAGTTCTGAAACAGCATAAACTATAAAAAATCTCCCTAAAAAGAAAAGCCTGGGACCAGATGGCTTCATGTTAGAATTCTACCAAACTGAGAACTAGTACCTACATTACTAAACCTCTTCCAAAATATAGAAAAAGAAGGAATTCTACCCAACACATTCTATGAAGCAAACATCACCTTGATCCCTAACCCAGGGAGAGACCCAACAAGAAAAGAAAACTATAGACCAATATCACTAATGAATATTAATGCAAAAATATTTAACAAGATACTAACAAACAGAATCCAACAACACATCAAACAAATTACACACCATGACCAATGGGGCTTTATCACAGGGTCTCAAGGCTGGTTCAATATATGTAAATCTATAAATGTAATCCAGCACATAAACAAATTAAAAAATAAAGACCATATGATTCTCTCAATTGATGCAGAAAAAGCTTTTAACAATATTCAGCATCCCTTCATGATCAGAACACTTAAAAAAAATTGGCAGAGAAGGGACATTTCTCAAACTGATAGAGGCCATCTATAGCAAAACCACAGACAATACCATATTGAATGGGGTTAAATTGAAAACATTTTAGCTTAGATCAGGAACCAGGAAAGGTTTTCCATTGTCTCCAATGCTCTTCAACATCGTAATGGAAGTTTTAACCATTGCAATCAGGGAAGAAAAGGCAATCAAGGGTATCCACATAGGGTCAGAAGAGATCAAACTTTTACTCTTCGCAGATGATATGATTGTATATCTGGAAAACACCAGGAATTCTACTACAAAACTTTTAGAAGGGATTAAGGAATACAGCAATGTCTCAGGCTACAAAATCAACACCCATAAATCTGTAGCCTTTATATATACCAACAATAGCCAAGCTGAAAAAACAGTCAAGGACTCTATTCTTTTCACAGTAGTGCCAAAGAAGATGAAATATTTGGGAGTTTACCTAACAAAGGATGTGAAAGATCTCTATAAAGAGAAATATGAAGCCCTAAGAAAATAAATAGCTGAACATGTCAACAAATGGAAAAACATACCATGCTCATGGCTGGGAAGAATCAACATTGTTAAAATGTCCATACTACCCAAAGCAATATACAATTATAATGCA